>JAABUG020098992.1:0-45674 GCA_011319215.2 Scortechinia acanthostroma
ATCATGCGCAGGGCGATCCTGTCCTTCACGCTACCTCCCGCATTGAAGTATTCCAACTTCGCATATACAGTCGCTTCAATTCCCAGGCTCTGTGGTACGCGATTTAAGCGCACAAGTGGAGTATTGCCGATGTGTTGAATGATCGAATCAAGGGCCACCGGAGGGACGGCCGGGGTAGTTTTGGACGCCATTGTATGAACGTCAGGCCTCAGGAAGACCAGAGACGAACCAGGATATCAGGCCTCAATTAGTTAAGTGAGATACGTTGATGAGACGTCAAAACAAGCTGTACTTTGATGAAATCCGAATTGAGTTCAGGAAAAGCAGATGTGCGAAGGATGAGAAAAAAATCGCGTAACAAGACGACCACCCCTCCCGACAATAGCCGCCTGTCGCCGCTTCAGGCGATATTTTAAGATTATGGTGTCATCGACCTTATCACTCTTATTTACTCCGTACGGGAAAGGAAGTCTTTCTTCAGAGAATGAAGCTTGTAAGATTTAGTTGAGAGCTTGAGATGTCTGGATGATAACTTGATGTATCTACCACCAGCCAAACGCACTAACCATGATCTACTGCAGATTTGCGGTACCTGAATGGCCCTGAGTCCGGACCTAACAGCTTGCAAAGATTCCACCCAATGGGAGCAGTCATGATTTCTACTTGCGCAATACTAGTAGGACGTCTCTAAATAGCCTGATCTACCTATGTATCCAGATTCTAGACTCAATCAAAAAGCGTAGAGTGTAAATAAGCATAGTAACGATCATCCGGGCGCTGATGATTGTCATATGTGAATGCAGCGCCTACAGACAATCTACTATTGTATTTCAGAGAGCCATTGTGCCTGTTAACTGCACAGTCCTGAATTGAATGGTGCACTTCTAGACGGGACATTATATATTAAATCATGCTCTCTTTACATCTCTGGCATTCTCTATATGAAATACAGCAGGCTGATGACGTTAATTGGGTCAGCACATCTTAAAGTCTTTATTGCTTGGCCGTACGGAGTACCCCTGCTAAGGGTCAGCCAGCTTAAGACAGTTGGCACCAATGTAATGACCTGTATGCTCCTCAGACAGCTTCATCACTGGAGCAATGGAACTAATAAAACTCCCCCTAGTAAATTTATGACGTGAATAGCTAAGGACGAATAGTGATCTCGGATTCTTGAAAGGTAAAGATTCTGTTCAGAATCGATAGGAGAATGATGAAAAGGTCTAAGTTGCAGTGGCTGTGCATGATATATCCATTTTCCATTTCTTCTCCACTGGCGGCTGGCCCCAGTAATAATTTCATAATGTGAATACCTAAGGATGAATAGTGATCTCGGATTCTTGAAAGGTAAAGATTCTATTCAAAATCAATAGGAGAATGATGAAAAGGTATAAGTTGCAGTGGCTGTGCATGGTATATCCACATTCCATTTCTTCCCCACTGGCGGCTGGCCCCAGTAATACCTTCCAGATACCAAATAGTGGTCATCCATGGTCCAGTCACTCTTAGGTTCTATCTATCTAGTTGGGTACTGGTAAACATTGTGTGACGTACAGAGGATGTTCATCATTTTACATCTTAATAATAACAAGTTTGGGTAGGATATATCTGACATATGCTATGTAGCTTCAAAAGACACTTGTGCTATCTCTTGTTACAGCATTTGCGTGGGTCACCCCTTATGAATACGTAGTGCTAAAGCCTGGCATCAGTAATTATTGAACAACCAAGACAACCCAAGAACCCTTTTCCCAGCCAAGCGAAAAAGGTAAACAATCCAGCAAGAATTGTCTAGTCTAAGCCTTTAAGGTCGATAGCTTCGTCTGCCAAGCGCTCTTAGCAGCTCTGAATTCCAGTTGGGTTTTATCTGCGGAGTACTCCGTAAATCAGAATGAAACTTGATACCCACTCACTCCTGCTGCCATACGGGCACACCGAGCATCGTCAATAATATTCGTTCTCTCTTGGCCAGTCAAAGCTCAGCCACTGGGGTCAGTTACCTATTTACCTTATTATCGAAAGAGAGGAGGAAAATCCTGCTGTAACGCCACAATGCCAGCTCACCATGCAGATCTGTTTTGGCTTAATTTCATAACTTCATCACGGGTCTGTGACCCAGATTTTTGTACACATTTCTTTATTATATACTATCCTCGAGTTCATTGAGACGCGAGAGTCACTGTGGAGAGCCATTACTGTCAGGGACACGTTACCATATACTTACCGTTGGAACGTTACCTGCGATATTAACCTCAGTTGACTGCCATTTACTTGCTTAACGCGCCCAATCCAACTCCTCTTGCTTCGTTTTCTATATTTTCTCTCCTTGTTTACCTGTCCAGACTCATTCCATTCTAATTCAGATCAAGCAAAGAATAGCACTCACTCTGGGAGAATCGTCTGATTCGCATAGAGTTGTTGAGAAATTCCCCTCTTGAAGTTCCTTCCGAGTGAGTGAGCCTGGGCTTCCATATCAGCATGGGCGCCAATTCGAGATCCTCATTTCAGAACGAACGGATACAGCAAGATGTAAATAACGGGGACCTGAGGTCGAGACATTCCAAACCAGCAGGGTCATCGCATGATCAATCCATACTTCCTACGCATAGCGAGAAGAGTGCTCGCCGCAATGGAATAGTTCGAGTCGACTCCGCTGGCGAGAGTGGCCGGAGTGGCTTCCATCCACTCCACTTTTTCGCGGTCTGCTTCAAAAGCACTTGCACACTTTCGATGCTGGTGAACATCCTTTGGCCTTTTGTTCCGGCTGCTATTGCCATACACTTCGCTCGGCCGGATCTTCATGTTTGGGTTTTCGCTCTGAACTATATTGCCATAGTCCCGTCAGCGAACTTGCTCGGCTTCGCAGGTGGAGAGTTGGCAAAGAAGCTGCCCAAAGTTCTTGGGATACTGTTGGAAACAACACTGAGTTCAGTCGTCGAGATTGTGCTCTTCATGGTTCTGATCCACAATGACAAAGGGGGAAACTTGATTCCAGTCATCCAGGCCGCTATCCTGGGCTCGATTCTTGCGAATTTGTTGCTTTGTTTGGGGTTGTGCTTCTTCTTTGGAGGTGTCAGACGTCATGAGCAGGCGTTTCACGAAGCCATAAGTGAGGTCGGATCTGGGCTTCTGCTCGTTGCAGGTTTTGGTCTGTTGATTCCGAGCGCCTTTTATGCAGCCCTAAGCTCGAGTTCAACCAAAGCGAGCATTACTCAACAAGATTTGGATCATTCAACTTTGGTTATCAGTCGATCTACCTCTGTTATTCTTCTCGTCGCCTTTATTATGTAAGTCACTTCGTTCTTGGGCAGTCTTCAAGGATTGAGTCCACTCACGCAGCTGCACAGGTTCCTGTTCTATAATCTGCATAGTCATCACAGTATTTTCGATGAGGTCCTTGAGAAAGACGAGCACCGCGACGAGGATCGAGAGGAAGAACTGCAGCGCACGAAGCTCACTCTAACCGAGACTCTCGTGGCTATAGCGTTTGCACTCACGTTCGTGTGCATGTCGGCAGTTTTCTTGGTCCAAGAAATCGAGGCCATCGTTGAAAGAGGGGTTTCGGATAATTTTATGGGTCTGATCTTGGTTCCTCTGGTCGAGAAGGCAGCAGAGCATCTGACCGCTATTGACGAAGCCTGGTGAGTTCAACCTCAAGATCAATCCAGCTGCATCTCCAACAAACTAACGTCCCTTAGGGACAATCAAATCAATTTCGCGCTCTTCCACTGTCTCGGCCCTTCAATCCAGACAGCTTTGTTGAACGCGCCGCTGGTAGTCATTGTGGGCTGGGGCCTTGACAAAGACATGGGCCTCAACTTCGAAATCTTTATGATCGTCCTCGTGGTCCTGTCCATCTTGGTGGTCGGAAATTTCTTGCGCGATGGCAAGTCCAACTACCTTGAGGGAGGTCTCTGCGTGCTTGTTTATGTCATTATTGCTGTTACAACTTGGTACTATCCAAAGGTGGAAGCCGACTCGGGCCATCATGCTGAATAATTCGTTTGAGTCCCTGGCATCTTTTGGCATCTATTTCATTGTTCGTAAATCCGTTCGTTTTGAATAATTTGTTTTAGCAGATGAGCATGATTGGAGTTGCGGATTGTAATGGATGCTGTTTGAAGCTTTAGATTGTATGCTGGTTGTTGGAAAGACAGTTCAAGTCCATTAATAGCTTTGATATCGTACTTGATTATGAACAATCCGCAAGGAAGTGGAAAAGAATAAACTGTGTTATCATTCAAGTTAAAAGAAATGGAGCCTATATATACAATATTTAGTTGCCTTGGATGTTGTGTCGTAGGGCGGGAGTGCAACCGCGGTACTCATGAGTGAAGCTTAGTCGCATTCCGACGGCCAAATGATTCGCTCTTCCGCACCAAAGCATATCAAAACAATGGAAAAGGAGACCGCAGTCGATCCAGCGGACAGGATTATTTGCGCTCTCAAAGATCGCGGACTTACAATTAATCGAAGCGAGGTCGAGTCGGCTTTGATCGACAACAACAAGAATGTTGAGAACATTAAATGGGTGCAGGAGCATCTCGGATACGACACACTGCTTTCGCAGGAGGAGCTTACACTGTATGTTTACCCCCCACCCCTCTTCCATCCTCATCCTCACTATTTGAGGCGAATGGGCTATTTTCGCTAATCGTATCTGCAAAGGTTCACAACATTGAAGAACTCCGGCGCCTTGCAAAACATCCTCTCCGATCCAGATCTTGCCGCGACACGACCATTCTTGGACGATGACCTTCGCACTGCGATCGAATCGTTGAAAACATCCACCTCCGCGATCCAAGCGCAAACGAAGATACTGAACTCGCAATGCGAAATTCTGAATAGACAGTCGCGTCTGCAAGAACAACGAGGGATCCGACAGCAAAGAGACATCGAACGGCTACGTCAAAAGCATGAAAGCGGAAGGCAACATATCGCAGCTTCGGTAATAAACCATATGTGGAGTATCGCAGAACGATTGAGGACTGATATTTCCGAAGTCTAGTGACCTTGCGCATGAGCTAGAAGCGAGCTTGAAAACCGAATTGGAGAGAGTAACGAACGATGGCAGAAAGATTCTGTCTGCGCTGGCAGTCAGGGTAAAGGATGATGACAGGATACTTGCAGATCTCGAACAAAGCGCTTCCGGAATACAATTTACCACTGATGATGCCTCTATAACCAAGAGAGCAGCCGAACTGGGTTCACTACTTGCGGAATACGTGGCGGAAGAGATACACTGCCGCCTCGACCGACTGTATCTTGAAGGTGTCAAAGCGGACCGGGCAGATACGGCTGACAGAGCAACAAAAACGGAAGAGGAGGCTTTGATGACCCTGGGTGATGAGCTAGAGACCTTGTACCCGGAGATTGACCTATTAGCCGAGATGTCCACAAGACAGCTATTCAACGAGCCCATACTACGTGAACTTCAGACTGTCCACGGTCAGCTGCGACTGGCCTCCCACAAAAAGCTTGAACATGTTGGTTGACTGTCCGTCGGAACGTTTGCGATTCAATGGCTGATTATCTCATAGATCCTGGATACCATCATTGAGATGACGTCGTCTATCGGGAGTCTTGGAGAGCTCCTGCAGGGTCGCGAGTCATATTGCGCGACTCTTGAGGCTCTTACAACTTCCTACAGGACGGAAATAGGTAATCAGTTTTCCGAAAAGCCTTCTTCAAGGCGAGAGACCTTGAATATGAGGCGGCGTTCTACTCCAGTGCTATCCATCCCCACTGCTCCAGAGAAGCGCATGGATTCTTCAAATTTCCAGGCCATCGCGGGAGTTCTGCGCCGCACTGGTCTGTCGGTGGAGTCTGTTTTCCAATCAGAGGAGCAAGAAGGAAATGACGATTGCGGCGACAATGCTCTCTTTGACAAGAAGCAGCACATTGTTGAGTGCCTACGCAGTCTTAGCGTCGGTGCTAAGTTACCTTTGGTGGCTGGATTGATTCCAAGTGACCAAGCTTCTCAACTTCTTGCATCTGCCCTGAGCGAACATTCTCGATTTAAGATCTCACTTTTGGATGTGGAACAAGACAAGAAGCTCAGTGATCTCGAGTCACAATTGGGTCAACTTCAGAAGGGGATCGAACGGCTCAACTTGGACGTACTCTACCAACGTGACAGGAGCCAAGAAAAGTTCATGGAAAAGTGGGCATAGCGAGTCAGCCTTGCGCTTATCGTCGTGCTTAGGCTTTTAACTCCCGTTTTCTGCCGTCCTCGGGAGGAATGAACCTAGCAGAACGTACTGGCGAATTCCATATGCCTCTTCAGCTCTGTAGTTGGTTGCCACATGAACGAAGAAATCAGGCATCAATCCTTTAAGAAGGCTGAGAATCCTGCTATCATGTTGGTGGCGCGGTGATGTGACGCGCATAAACGTACGGAGTAGTATTATGGTCTTGAGATCCAGATTCTGTTGGATTGATGCTGCATTGGCAGTTGCAATGTCCCCGGGCCAAGTCCAACACTTCACAATGAATCTGATTTGACAGGATGGATGTGGCTGGTGCTCTATCATCTGCGCCACATTCAGCTGAACATGATGAACCAACATGTTTGAGATCATTTACAATAGGGACTAAGAAGTTCAAAGGCTGATCTGGCCTGTAAGGTATTATTGCGAAAAGAGAGAATCTTAGTACTCAACTAGCAGAGACCAGGGGAACAGAGGTTGCCTGAATTTGCATCATTCACGAGAGGTCATTCTATCCGCCGCTCTTCTGCAGGAACCCTTGTCAGTGGTGTCTTTGACTCGTCCTAGCTGCAGGACGTGCATCCGGAGGCTCTTTAGGGAAGAAACAATGTCAAACCTCGATATCTTTGTTTGATTCGGAAACCTGCACGAAATTTGGTGCAGCGTTTTTTGTCATCTGCCTCTAGTGCATTATTCATTTTCATCGCTTGCTTTCCTCCATCTTGACGCTTTTCACCTGTTCGGCTGACTCCAACTGCGCCCCTGTGACCTAAACCAGCCACACCTCTTTGTTTCTCCTTACGAGGGTTTTCCAGCAACCCTCAGACCTGCTTGACGAGGCTACGGCATGGTCAGATATTGTGAACTGACGTAGATACAGTCATCGAATAGACTTGCCGTAGGCTGCAGCCGTGGACTAGCCCGCATATGTGCCTGCGAAACTCAAGGGTTCTCCCGCCGCATGATTTAGTCTGCTCTTACAAGTTTCGTCATTTATGTATGAAATGCTTATAAGTATCTCAGTCCTCAGGCTTCAAGACGCGCGAATATTTTTGCTTTCTCCGTAGGACAATAAGTGGAATCACTCGTAGGTGTCTCCATGTTGAACAAACCCGAGGATCCTTTGTTGGCTTCGTTTCCCTTACATTTTCCTGCTCCCTTTGATTATCAGGTGCTTTGAACTCATGACTTCGGCCACATGTCTTTCATCGATGACAATGCCGTTTCGCATCTTCACTTGTCTTGCAACAGGAAACTAGCAAAGTGCTCATCGTCTTTGTCTGTTACAAGAATGCGCAACTACTGTTCATTGTCAGCCCCTCCTTCGAGCACGGTACTCGCTCGACACGGTGATAGTCTTTGGTGCGCATGTCCGATCCTATATATCAAGGCTCAACATCATTCGGGATTGACAGCTCGCCTGAGAAGTTATCGAATACCCATTTCTCATCACAAGGATTTTGCAAGCCCTTCAACTCAACACTGCGGCGCAGGGTAGAAGGAATGTGCTTGATAGAGAAGTTCACCGACGTGTATCCAATGGAAATCCGAACGAGGAAAGTGATCCACAGATGCTTGTTCAGCGACGGCAGGGGGACTTGCGACCGCACTCGAGTGTATGATCGCGGCGA
Organism: Scortechinia acanthostroma; assembly: GCA_011319215.2. NCBI lineage: Eukaryota > Fungi > Ascomycota > Sordariomycetes > Coronophorales > Scortechiniaceae > Scortechinia > Scortechinia acanthostroma. The sequence goes on from JAABUG020098992.1 coordinate 7,841, forward strand.
ATTCTACCATGTTAGGCAGGCCCAGCCGAGAAGTCCCAGACGAACGGCTTCTCAGAGGTACACAACCATCGCGCCCAGGGAGGCAAGGTGGCAGGAGGAACATAGATATCCTTCGCCGACGAGGAGATCATCACAAGCTCGAAGCCGCTCATTCTCGTTCGGAATCCCGATTTTCAGAAGGGCGTCGGACCCCAGTGACAGGCAGAGATGGCACGAGTGCCGCGGCCGTCAGACATCACCTAGTCCCGTTGTTGTCGACTTTCCAGAGGTCGAGGAGCGGACACCGCGCTACGCGCAATCAGCTTCGCCACGAGTTCAATACATTTCGCCGCGGACAGGAAGATCTCCGATCTCGACTGACAGCGAGCGAGCAAAGGATGCTGATGATTCTACCCGCCAGGCTCGATCACGACAACCGTCTCGTGGCCCACGACCTCCCCGGGAACGAACACCTGTTACTGAACGTGAGCCGGCACGCCGAGGTCTTAACCGTGTAGTGGACATTCACAATGACCCTCCTGCATCGCAAGACAGAGAGCGCAGGAGTGCAGAACGTCGGCAAGTTCGTTTCTCCAGCGACGTGGAGTATGAAAAGAATGTAAATAGCATCAGGGCACGCGACCGTTCTAGATTCCACGAAGGAGAATCTATCGACGCAAGAGCGCCAACTCACCGAAGCTATCCCGGCAGCAATGGTTTTTCCAGAGACGCCGGCGACACGAGCAATAGGGCGAGCCATTCGCGAAATACCAGCCCACATCCACGGGCTCATTCCCCATATCCTGGAAGGGAGAGGCAGCGGCATCAGGAGACCAACCGCTACCGGCCGCGAATCATACAAGATGGTAACCGTATCATCTCAGAAGCAGGCGAGCGCGTTTTAGCAGAGGGCTGGGAACGCCACAAGCGCGGGAATCCAATGCGTGACGTCGAGTTCCGTACTCATCGAAGACCATCTAACGGGAGATCTGGTCGTTTGCGATTCTTCCATTGGGGCGAGGAAAGCAGAGATGATCGGCGACATAACGAGCGCTGGTCCTGAGAGGGGAGCATTGAGCACTTGACTGTAACAGGCCGCAGGCAAAGCATTTCCAGACTTGAGTTTCTGTTTGGTTAGAAGATAGATTGAGCGTTACTTAGAAGGCCTCTGGTGCATCATAGGAGTTCTTCTAAACACGTTCGTGTATCTGATAGATGATGCCGACGTCGACATGCCATAGAAATTTGCAATCATTCGCGTAATTTTCTCAAAGCAAACCAATTTCGAGCGATCAATGTGCGATCAGTAGTGAAGCTGATAAGGAGTTACTCTGTAGATAGGTAAACAAGGGTTATTACTACCCCACCATGCAAGTCCCATGGTCTTTCATCATACATGCGTATGTCGTAGATGGTCATAATAGAAGCACAATCTCACAGAGGCCACTCAAAGCGCCTGGGAAGCCATATGCTTAAATAGGTTGTTATGTTGGACTGTGGATGAGCTGGCACGGGCAAGAGCCGGGCGAAATAATGTCCGATAGTTTTCATTCCATCCTGAGTTTGGGCTGCTGACCTTCTGATTTTTATTGACCATCTCCTTTTTTCCAGTCAACCTTTATCACGAACCATTCATAGAGATGTGATACTAATCAGTAGCGCGTCTTCCTTCATTTATCCTTAATCCCCACCCTGCCTCGGCATCCTCCCTCCCCTTTATCATATTTGCAGTCGAAGATATATTTTTTTCCCCGGGTAGGTAGCTCTAGCACAGCACACAACAATGCACTGTTCGATTCTTGAATCGGAGATTGACAGTTCGGTTTTTTAAGGCCTCAATCTACGATCGCGCATTTTGACATTTATTCGACGACCTTGTCGATGTCTCGGTCAACATAGTGCTGTGCGGCAAGCGTTACTCCCTCCTCGTGCCGTGATAGTCATAGCCGTTTGCTCTCCAGCAGGTCGAGCTTTCACCGCTGTTCGCTGTTAGTCCTACGGTCAGGCGCTATAAGGCTCGACTTAATCCGACTATTGCACGCCGGGCTCGGTCCGACAATGGTACTCTTACCGGAGGCTCTCATATTCACCTGCAGCTTTCAGGGTTGTCTTCAAATCCGCCACCCTCACTCTGTCAACTGACTGTGGTTGCCGCAATGAACGGATGTTGCACATATGGGGATGGAGCCCAAGCCTCGTCTCCAGGCTCAAATGCGCAAAAGGACTCGAATTTGTCCAAGGGGGAGGGTGAGATGGGTTTCGCTGGTGCCGCCGAAGCCTTCGACATTTTGCCGGCTACTGCTCTCGAGCTACTGTGCGTCAATGTCGAATTCCTCGCCAGGCCGAGTGTCGGCAAAGTCGTCGAGCCAGTTCTGGCTGCGGGTTCCGCGGCGGTCTCCATGGCACGCAGCGACAGCTTATCTAGCGGAGAAGCCACGCCTACCAGGATCGTCGAACTACACTGCTCTCCAATCAGTCATGAGGAGAATGGTCGGGATCGCATGCAGCAGAGCATGTTGTCCAAGAGGTTTCTTTCGAAAAGGGAACCACCTATTAGCCTGCGCGATTACTTACTGCGGCTCCATCGGTATTGCCCGATGTCTACAGCTGTGTACCTCGCTACAAGCATCTACATTACAAGATTGGCCACGGTAGACAGAGTGATATCCGTGAATTGCAAAAATATGCACCGTCTGGTGCTGGCTGGCCTTCGAGTGGCTATGAAAGCGCTCGAAGATCTCAGCTATCCCCACAGCCGCGTTGCCAAGGTTGGGGGAGTGAGCGAACGGGAGCTCTCCAGGCTGGAAATCAGCTTTTGTTTTCTGACGGACTTTGAGCTACGCGTTGATGCTCAGATGATGGCTGATCAAGCGCAATCTCTTCGAAGCAGCATGGATCTGGTTCTCACAGAGATGGCTTAGCTATGTTTGGCATTGTCCCTTCATCGTTAAGAGACTTTTATGCCATCAATGACCTAGGGGTATTTCGAACTCCTGGCTAAGGTTTGGAACTTTTGAAAACTTGTTTATAGACTTGCGTACGCAGGAACGACGCCAGGGACCTCCAATGGCTTGTTTTTCGCCTCTCGACAGCTTCCTTCTCATCTTCGTCATCTTTTCCATACTCCTGTACTTTCTTCTTCGGTGAAGAAATGAATATCTTCCAAATAATTACTCCTTAAGAGAAAAATTTGGAAATTCTACATCGCAATGTAGTTGCCTAAATGACCTTTTCAGCTGAATAATCGCTCATCAGGCTGTGGCACACGACATAGCAGATTAACATTATTTGGAGAAAGGAACAAAACACAAGAGGCATAGTTACAATATAAGATTCTCACTCATGCAAAGATAAAATATCACACTCATGAGAAAGGTCCTAGAGCTATTTTAGAGTAAGGAAAAAGATTTAGATTGTCCTGTAAAGTGACTCCGTGTAAATCACTATTCTTAGCGTCCGTAGCGCTGTCGCACGGGACTTACTCCGATCAGCGCATCCCCGTATTTTTGTCCTTTGCAATTCCTCCATCTGTTCTTTTCCCCCATCCCCTATTTCCTCCAAAACTCCATAGATTACTGTCTTGGAGAAGATTGATCAAGTCTGTGGGAATACTTTGTCAATATCGCGATGTACCTATAAGCGCGAAGTCTGCGGTCGTCATCTCCGAACGCTTCACGCTGAGCCGTCCTCGCTACCAGCGGTCGTTCGTTTCTAGAGTCGGATCGAGTTAAATTTCTGTCTGACGAAACTGCGCCTCGGTCACTGCGACAGGAATGTCTTCCGGAACTTCTACGGAAGCGCAAAGCAGCAGCAGCTCTGCAGGCATGAGCTCGAGTCCTACCTCTATACCCACTGGCAAAGGCGCAGCAACACCTCCGAAGGTCACCCAACAAGATGTCAGTGTTGAACTCAAGAATATGCGGCCGGATCGAAGCCCTCCCAAGGGCTCGATACCGCTGGGAGAAGACATCATGCAGATCGCTCGTATAGGAGAAATCGGGCCCATGCAGAGGTTGTTTGACGAGAAGAAGTTTACTGCCAATTACCAAGATGACGAAGGGATTACTCCGCTTCATGTGAGTGCAAATTAACTGTTTCTACTTAACTTGGTTGGCATTACACCCGGACCTCTGCTAATGGCTTCGTCGGGATCACAGTGGGCCGCGATCAATAATCAATACGCCATGTGCAAGTTCTTGCTGGACAATGGTGCCGACGTTAACGCCAAAGGGGGTGATTCTGTAGCAACACCGGCGATGTGGGCCGCTCAGCGCTGTCACTATTATATAGTCCACCTTCTTCTCCAGAATGGTGCCGATCCTCTCCTGACCGACGTCCAAGGTTACAACATTCTACATTTGGCCACCATTGATGGGAATGCGTTCTTGCTGGTGCTCCTCTTACACCAGGAGATACCAGTGGATGCCGTAGATCAACAGGGTCATACTGGATTGATGTGGGCGGCGTATAAGGGATATCCTGCCTGCGTGGATCTGTTCCTGCGCTGGGGCGCCAATGTGAACGCGGTCGACGACGGCGGGCTGACCCCACTGCATTGGGCATTGGTCAAAGGGTCATTGCCATGCGTGCAGAAGCTCATCGAGTACGGTGCGGATAGGTTTGCGAAGACCAGAGATGGCAAGACACCGGCCACTGTGGCCGGCGAGATGAACACGACACGGGTCTGGTATCGTGCCCTTGACGAGTGCGGTTACGACGTCGATGGAAACACCAAGGTTCTGCCGATGGGGCTCACGTCTTGGGTGCGGAATAAGAGCGTGATGTCAAAGTTCTTCTTTTTGTGGCCATTCCTGATGGTCTATGTGGCTGTCTACATCCTTAGCAACATGGTTGTCTACGCTGCTATACCCATAATGCTTGTAGCGACATTTGGGCTGCAGTGGGTAGCACAAAAGGCGGCGAGTCAAGGCCCTCCAGAATACAGGGTGCTTCAGAAAACGGTATGTCCTCTTCGCTGGTTTCTGCTCCTGGATTCCTTTTTAGAAGATCCATGACCTGATCGCTGCTGACGCGTAACCAGCCATATCTGTCGGGTGTCTTTGCAGGTACCTTGTTCTGGATTGGTATCACATATATCTTCCGTGTGTTGCCAGGTAGGGTTACTGTCACCTTGTTACTGCTCCGTACTAACCCTTTACAACTAAGCAACCTATTCCACGTCACCAATCCTGAATATATTGTTCGCGGTGTTCTATTGCCTGACAACATATTTCTACATCTACTCAATGCTTGAAGACCCCGGCTATGTTCCGAAGACAGGTAGTCGAAACCAGCAACGAGCTGTGATATCCGAGCTATTTGAGCAGTGGAAGTTTGACGAGGAGAACTTCTGTGTATATTGTATGGTTCGCAAGCCGCTGAGAAGCAAGCACTGCAAACGCTGTTCGCGCTGCGTTGCAAAGCATGACCAGTAAGTCCACCCATGTGCGCGATTTTCCTAGCCACGAGAGTCCTAACTTGAAATGCAGCCATTGTCCCTGGATAGACAATTGCGTGGGGGCAAATAATCTGCGCCACTTCGTTTTGTACATTATCTGCTTGGAAATCGGGATCATTCTGTTTCTGCAGCTGTCATATAAGTGTAAGTACCAGCTTTGTACCCCGGGACGAAGGCTTGGAATCCGTTTAATCAGGATGGATAGACATCAACATTCTACCTGCACCTGTGGCGCCTGCATGCAACATCATCAATGAAGAAATTTGTGGGTTTGTGCTGCGGGATACGTTCACCCTTGTTCTGGACTTGTGGATTGCCGTCCAGCTGGTCTGGGTTACTATGCTCTGTGCTGTCCAACTCGTCCAAATTTCTCGAAATCAGACGACATACGAGAACATGAGGGGCCATTCGATAGATCGAAGCTACCCAAGCTCTCGTGCCTTTGCATCGGCCATCACTGCGGGGACGACATCGCTCGATGACGCTGGCCTGTCAGCAGCGGGACAAGGTCCGAACCCCGCGCTCCCAAGGGGCCATTCGCACCGGGGACGGAGACATGGTTGCTTACAGCAGTGGTCGTCTTTGCTCGGCATTGACACGTTTTTCGCGACTGCCCGTGGCGGGCTGAGAGACGGGCCGCGCGCTGATCGGCCAAAGAACCCGTTTTCCCGCGGCATCGTCGCCAACTGCCGTGACTTCTGGTGCGATCCCGCTCCGTACTTTGGCAAGCGAGAGCCAGGGACCGCGATGCTCGGCGGGGAAATCGTCAACTATAACCAGATGTACGAGGTCCCGACGCGCATGTACAGTGGCGGCGGGTACCGGAGCGTAGCAAATGACGATCTGGAGCAGAACGTCTGATTCTTACTGCCAGTGGTTTTGACTTCATGTATGACTTTAGAGTCTCCGACAGCGGTTATGAATGTCCGATGAAGCTCTGCATTTTGATGTCTGACGGAGTCTGATGATTATTCGTGGTATAATTTGCTTTTCTCCCTGTAATTATACTTTGCATAGAGCCTTGCTTAAGTGGATGTTGACTCGATGAATGCGCGCTGGTGATTAGATTAATACATGCACTTGCTTAATGAATCCCAGTTCGGATGAGATGACCAGTGCTCCTCTGTAGCTGTTACCGTCTGCATAGTTTGACAGCATCACTTCCATTGACGTTGTGGTGGTGCAACAAAATTGGGTTCATGGTTATCGATATGTAGGACAATACAGTGCAAAGGAATTTCACCTCAAGTCATTCCCAACGCAGGGCCAATTGCTATGAGACTGTGAACTCAGGTCCTATATTAGTCCTGTAAGTACAATTGACATAAATAGCTAGCTCTTTCGTGACGAGAGGTTCCGGAACCGGCCTTGACGTATAATTTCCCTGAAACAAAAAACAACACTATTGCCATTTTACCGGTAAGACCGGATGACGGTATGAGTATGACACTGAAAACCGAGGTAGCAGTAGTACAGGGCTGAAGCCTAAATCCCTCAGCGTTATCAATCTCATCAGATAATTTTAACTAACATGAATCGGCTATCAGCTATCTATTTCGCGGATTCCTGAGCATCATTCCCATTGCTGTACCAAGACTTCTGCATAATCAACTGTCCAGGATGAAGTACGTAAATACGACTACTTCTCTCTCCTCTTTCTCGGAACTAGAACCTAATGTACTGTAGGTACTCCTTTCTCGTCCAGAAAGTACCACTACCATCCCAGAGATCCGATGTCGCTGGTATCATAGCCCGTAGTCCGTGGCACTTCCTGGTTTCCTTTCCTGCAAAATAGTGGAGACGCTAAGATCTTATCTCGGCGCGGGATGAATTGAAATTTTCCCGCTTGTTCTGAGTTCTGACAGGACATGAAATGGCTTTTTGTTCAAAGTGGGATTCGAGTCTTACTCGGTGAGTGGACGCGTACTTTATTTCCCAGTATATATACCGCTGGCTGTACGGAACACAAATATTAGACACAGTCTGGTATCTTCAAGTCCTCGGCTAGGCCAAGTCAAAGGATGAGTAGACTCGGAACGACTACTCCCTAGTCTAGTTCTAGCTGACTTATTCTTCAAGACCAAATGTGGACCGCGGGACATGCCAGGAAAAGAAAGTCAAGGTAAGATAGTAAGCCAGTCATATCCGTGCAAGTGGGCGAGGGCATGACACGAGTAAATCACGATCATCGTGGCCGTCCCGGCTGGGTAGGAATCGCCGAGGATAAACGCAGGTAGCGAGTCGAATTGGAGCAACTAGCAAGTAGTATGGAATGGTCCTTGCCACGGCCAGAAGGATATGCCGCACAAAAGGAGTACGGGATACGGCATGCACTAATTCCTCTAGCGAGTAGACTGGCAAGTGCCGGCTCAGACTCGGAGGTCTGGGCAGTGGAGCGAAGACGCAAGAGGGGCGTCTCAAGTTTATCAATCAACGAGCTAATGTCCTATTTCCTAATCAATCAGTAGACTATTTCTCTAGTTCATCGTAGTAAGGACGACACCACATCGTCTCAGTGCCTACTCCGTCTACACTCTGGACCTGACCTACATCCAGAAGTCAAACCGCAATCCGTTTGTACGAAGTTGCGAACTCAAGTCCCTGCATGCTCCCGAGTCTCTTTCCGCATCCAGAAACCGGTGCATACACAGAACCAGTCTACGAGCCATATCTTCTACCGAATGTCTTGTCTACAAAGCACCCATCCTAATTCCTGACGCGGTAAGCGATGGAGACCTGCCGATCGCCACGTACATGACTTGACCGGTTACCTAATATGCTTCTTAGTTTCGAGCCTACAGGCCAGTAGCACAGTCCTCAGGAGTAAGTGGGTCGGTCTGCTTGCTGTACTTCGTACTCCGTAATCAATCAGCGGGTCCTGGCCTCGAAAGCAAAAGTAAAGACTCCCGTCCCATGTTCCGACTTTGTAGCTGTTTCCACGAGGTCTTTGCATTTCACATATCTTGCAAGGCATAGCTGTCCATTTGACATAACATTATATCTTTCAGTTCTCATATGAAATATATATACCCCGTATATAGCGGTGTGAACAGTCTGAGGCTGCGAGCCGGAGACGATCAAGGAAAAAACATTTAGGCCAGCCACCGTTCCACAAACTAGGAATCACCGACCAATCGGCGGGCCAATCTCCGACAGAACCGTGGGATGGCGCCATCAGATAACGCGTAAAAATTTTTATCTGATCTGATTATCGGGTGCGTTTCCATGCTCATTCCGTCATCTCAAGAAGGACTCTATACGAAGTCCTCTCCTCTCTGCCGTACGTAACTCGTTTTGGACTCGCAGTGCAGTATGACGTCAAATTGTATTTTTCAAAATTGGTTTCATGAAGATATTGATTCATTTGCTGGTAGTACATACGCAAGCCATGTCTGTATTTCGACTCTCTATGAAAACATTACAATGCTGACTGGACCCGAGCGCATGACTGCGCCAGAATAGTGTATATGATGGTAATCGCAATTGATGATCAGGAAAAATTCACGGTATGAGAACCCCATCAATATCCAAGAGCAGGATTCGACCTCATATTCTCGGGTTTCCCTCGTTCTGCTCCGTCTCCCGGACTCCGTTTCGTGTTGTCAGAAAATGACCTTGGCATTCGCTTAGCGTAACGCCGTCGAACACTCATTGATGCCGTGCGGCTTTTTGTCCACTCTTTTATTATTATTTCTTACAGCATGGCTCGTAGGCGGAAGTCCTGCACCGCGGCTCCTTCCAGCTGCTCTCCGAAAATCGATTGGATCATCTCGCCACCACGAACAGCCAGTACCGACAGTAAACTGTCACTTAGGCCATGCGTCCGCTCATTGCAACCTTGAAGCCAGATGCCGGCCTGCGGGCTGACCTTGCTCGGGTCCATCTCAACCCGGTAATCTCGGCGGGGGTTCCACTGATCCTGGCCCGTAGGTCGCAGGTGCTGAACCTTGCTCAGGAGTCGTTCGTGCGCGTTGCGATAGTAGCCTGTAGCCACCATGAGAGCGTCTACCTCCAGTGTTTCTTTGACATCGTCTGCTGCGCCTTCCGACTCGGGCTTGGATGACTTGACATGGATGCGCATCCGGCTCTGGGGGCCATGGTGCTCGATCCGTGTAATCTTGCGTTCTGGAAGGATGCGGTGCTGCCACTGAGTTTCATCAGGATTCTTCACCCTCTGCAGGTACATGTTGTTATAGATTTCCTCAATCAATTCCAAGCGCACAACACTGTAGTTGGTGGCCTTGTCGGCGGCCAGAGCGCGCTGGCGTTCTGCGGCAGATTGGCAGTAAAACTTGTCGACTCGTTCGGGATTGAAGATCTCATTTACACTAGACATACGTCAGTCAATGGAAAGCAGAATATGAATACTAGAGAGCTACTCACAAAGGCGAGTCGTCGCTGGGCCGCATTGCGGAATCTCGCATGATTAGCGTTGTACGTGAGTTTGGATACCTCTTCTGAAGGTCATGGAAAATCTCCGCGGCACTCTGCCCACTTCCCAGAACGGCAATGTTGTAAGGCTTCGACTCATCCTTTAAAAGGGCCGGCAGCGTTGTGCAGTACTTGGACGAGTGCATGATCCGGGGATCCTGCGGCAATCCAGGAGGCATCTTCGCGGTGCCTCCAATAGCAACAACCACCTTGCGGGCCTTCCTGGCACTAATCTCGCCCGTCTCAACATTGCGGGACCGAACAGTAAAGAAGTCGACCACCGAGCTGCTGGGATCAGACTTGCCGGGAATCACTTCAACCACCTCTTCACCGTAAGCCACCACATCCGAAAATTGTTGCGCACACCAACGCATGTAGTCCTCGAACTCCAACCGAGCCGGAAGGAAGGTGCTGAGGTTGGTAAAGTGAATCAGACGGCCCTTCTGGTGGAGGTAGTTGAGAAAAGTGAAACTGCTGCGGGGGTCCCGAAGAGTCGCCAGATCCTTGATGAAGGAGATTTGCATCTTGGAACCGGGGACCAGCATGCCTGAGTGCCACGCAAATTGCTTCTGGCGCTCCAGGAAGCAGATCTTGGGCTGTGCATTGATATTGGCAGCGGACTTGTTCAGACGAGGGTCCAGAGCATCATGCAAAGCAATCGCAATGGTCAGGGACGCGGGTCCAAACCCGACACACAGGAGATCATGAAGCTCATCCTGGGGTGTTGACTTCAACCGGGGAGGATCCAAAGAAAGGCCCTGCTGGGGTTGCATGTTGCGCACACCGAAGTAGCCCGATTCCGACTTCCTTACAACTGATTCCATAGATCAAGATCGTACAGGAAAGAAAAGAAAGGTTGATGTAAGTACCTATACTCGGTGGGTTGACGTTACCACTGAGGTGGGGAAGGAGGCAAAGGGAAGGTATTTATCCAGATGGAAGCAAGTCAGGAACTTGCGAAGTGAAGGTCTCGAAAATGATCGGAGAGCTATGGTCGGAGCAGATGTTTTATTTAATATAAATAGACGATCATAAGGTAACGACGAGGGAAAAAATGTTATTGAGTTTTGGAGAATATATCAGGCTAGGACGCATATAATGTTGTAAGTAAATTTCATATGAAATAGCGTCATAAGCCATTTCCTGGTAATTTTCGGAAAGAATAAAGAGAGGCAGAAAAGTTGCAGAATGGCTATTATTACACTACTAGACTAGACTAGGAAACTGACCCATCGACATCAGAAAAGCAGGTTGATGCTAGGAGTGGTGCTCTTGACAGCGGGCCCGAATTCTTCCTCGGTTCCACATACTCTAAGCTGGTTCGTGATGACCGAAGCAATAGTGGCTACATGTTAGAAGTAGGATAGAGAGATGTGCATACCTTATCAATCGATGCGTACTGGGTTGGGAATTGAGCCTCTGCAGCTTTGTTGACTGGGGTCAGGCAGTTCAAGGTAGCAGACAAAGTCACAGGAAGTATTTGACGACAGCTGCAGTACCTAGCCAGGCGCTCAGAGGAGATCATCAATATCCTACCATTGTGTACAGAGAAGAAAACAAAGACTACGTAGATAGTTGTACTGGACTGAAAGTGGGATGATGATGGATCAAGATTAGATCCGCAGTGGCCCGATGTCGGAAAAAGGCTGGCACGATGTTTCAAGTAACGTTGCTTTCGCCATTTAATTAGCAGTTAAAGCATCTGCACATCATAGGATAAATGATGATCACTAGCTTGATCTCCTGCCAAAGAGAAAATGTACCTGAAATCAGCTGATTATTCTTGTCAGGGGGCAATATGATTGTTACTAGCGATTAGACATCCCCCACCTTTTGGGCCCTGCCCCGCCTTAACATACCAAGAGCATGTCGCACTTTAGGTTTTCAGCCGACAGACGAAGAGGAAACTACTGCCTCAGCTGACTGAATACAGGATACCTTCCAAGTAATGCTGCAGGATACCTTGATATCACAGGGGGATAGATGTTGACACGGTTGAGACCGCACCCCAACTGGCGACTGAGAGCTTCCGCACGGGCGTTCGGTGGGGTCGTCGGTGAGTGTCCTTATGAGTGATGCTCTAGATGTAAGGAAATTAGAAAAGTATCGAATGCTGCGGCAATCTGCAGTGACATCCCTAACTCTTGGAGGGTCACGGGAGAACTTCCAGAGATGCAGGGCAATTTATAACAACCCGTGAGGCCATGTCTCCCACACTTGCCTTTCACGTTGTTCGCCAGTCTCCAAAAGAGGGCTTTTGATACTCCAAAATTGAATCCGTCGCTTTGACATCAGCGTTCCCGAGCAAGATCCGGGCTGAACAGGGCCTGTGTCGCTCCTGCACCCGGGAATGCTCTTCGGGAGCCTACTAGGTACCTTGGAAGCTTCGACCGCCCCGAATGGCTCACATCGGCCTCCTTCGGCCTGATTTCGCAAAAGAGGTTGATTCTCTGCATATGTGCCTGGGACATCTGAGTCATAGCCGCATTCTCTGATGACAACAACACGATGACAACAACACCTCGACGCTGGTTCGGAGGACTTACTTGTCAACTATGTGGACTTTGTCCACACCTCCCAAGTTTAGTCGAAGAGAGTCCTGTCCGGATCATTTCGGCTTAGACCTGGTTACGATGATGGGCCGTCATGCGAAGATTTCGCATGCCACAGTGCCTTTTGGGCAAATGTTTGCTGAATGTCAAATCTTCATCGCCACGCTATTGTCCTAGACATGGATTGAGTTCCCGGAATTTTGTTGACGAGAAACCTATGGCTTGAAGAAGCTGGGGTGTTTAGTTTGTGTCTTACGGAGCGATCGCATGCGGCGGACGCACTCACTGTCTTCATTTCCCCCCAGATTGAACAAAGTTCCCTTGATATTGACAATATTGATGACTAACATCAAGCATAGGGATGAGATGTCAACTTCCTGCTGCCTAGAAACCCACCAAACCCAGAATGACATCAGCTGAGTCGAACATACCGTCCGCACTCCACCCTGGGAAAATTGCAGCGTTGACTGCGGTACACTGGACGACTTCCAGAAATCCCGCAAGCCATTGACGAAATCAAGGGGAATCAAGGGGCGCGCGGTAAGGCCCATTGCTTCTCAGAACTATCACAGTTGGTCAACCCGAAGAAGTTCATCGCTCCCGTTCCCGAGGAGGTGAATCCCGGGGTTCATGATGGCACTGGAAATAAGATGAAACGAATAAAGGGCGTGTCCAGGGAAAGCGGACTTGGTTCATCGGACATCCCGTGCAGCAGGGTCAAAACCAGCGCGATCAGTGCGATGCAGGATCCTAATGGGACGTATCATATTCTGTCAAAATTGAACGGGAAGTTGGCGAGTCGTGGCAACAGATAGGCTCCGGGGTGTTCGGACAAGAGAGCCGAGATATCTAATTTCAGACAGCCTGATACCGAGCACCTTCAAAAGAATTCGGCGTGAGATAAACAAAATGAACTTGACGATGAGGCTGGTGCAAGGGGTTGGCTCGGGAGGCTAGTTGGGATGGTCTTGCTTAGGTAGTCACTGAGCTTTTTCTGGGGTGTTTGGCCTCTAGAGAGGGATGCCATCCCTCAACTCTCAATAAATCCAAACAAGGGTCGACGATATTGGCAGTTTGGGTTCCGGTTGTTCAGAGTACTGAGAGTTACAGTCTACCTGACGACTACTTAACATGGAATTACAGCCGAATATATATTTGGCAAGCAGCGACGAGCCAAGCAGAAACTGGGGAGATATACATTGGTTGAATTGGTGACACGGTTACGGGATGTGATGAAGCACAATCATCATCATCATCTGCATCAACATGATAACGATAATCATAGATATGGTCATGGACATTGATAAAAGCCTTGGCAGCCTGACTGCCTGGGCCGGACGGCGCTGATCATCTTGGGGCATTGACCGCCCATCGGCCACGCAGACAAAGTTTCAATGAATCGGCATGCAGCAGATGCGTTGGCGATCATCTGTGGGGGATAAGTCGATAACCCTGTATGTAGGAGAGGTAAGCAAGGGAAGCGAAGGAGGACTCTGACCAAGTGCCAAGTTACTCCAAGTTTAGAATCAATACTTGGGATATCCGGGTGCGGATCATTGGCAATCGTGGTTGATCGTATGAGTGAGCGGGACGTGGCAGTCCTTGACCGTTCCTTCTACGATGATATTCCCTCTCAGAGGGCATTGGACTTGTCAAGATCAGTACTCCGTATCTAAGTATGTGCCTTGGATAACGATAGACGGCAAACACGTGGATAGAGGGGTGAGCCAGTCGCTGTTGGTGAGAGGTATTAACGATCGAAGATTCTGGGACTTTCAACGACTTTGATGACTATTATATATATTTTCTAGGAGGATCAGTTGGTGATGTCGTTGGACATTGGTTGAATCCTTGGGTCACGCATGGAGTAAGGTTCTCATGGAGTGAGTGGAAGCCCTTGGAATCACAACAAGGCCTTAGTATGGACACTGTAGACGTAGAAACGGCCAAAAGAGGCATAATCGTATGAGAAACGTAGTAAGATTGCGCCACTGACTCTGCCTAAGATTACCTATTGCGGTAATCTGAACACAGTGGTGAGGGATTCTGGTAAACAAATAGACCGTGCGACCGAGTACTGAGTACGCGGACCACACAAAATACCTACTGATTCGATCGCCTGGATCAAGGCGTCGAGGTTAATCTCCAGCACATGCAAGGGAGAAAAGCAAAGAAGTGGCTATGTGCTCCGTACTGGAATCGCAATTATCCCTGTAATCAGCACCCGTGTAGACATCCCCCGCGTGTCCATCTTATCAACATTATCGATAGGAAAGAGCAGGGGCCATAATTGAAGTCATTATTGTCATCATTCTCCGGTATCAGCCTGATACCGTGTAGATCAAGGGGACTTTATCAACGGCAGTTTTGACAATAATCAAACTAGAAACCATCGTTTGCAGAATCGAGCTTGTTTCCATCATAGAAACCTCAGCTTGCGATTAAGCATCAAGCCAAACTATCTAGTAAACCCTAGTAGTGATGTTGACTCAGGTACCCGGTTAGGTTGTTGTTGTTGTTGTTGTTGTTGTTGTTGTTTTGTTGTGTACTGGTACCGTATGATCAACACGGAACCCTTGGGGCGGGGAGGGGGATACGCGTGACGCTCCCGGCGCTAAGCCCCAAACAGGCAGACAGTCAACAACAAAAGACGCGCTGCGCGTGCGGCCCGGAAAACATCGAGTCCCGCCTGAGGATTGGCTGGAGATGGGGGCGAATCCCCAATACGTACTCCGTCCTCTCACTGTTCCTCCTACGGACTGACTGACGGACGGACGGCCTGATGATTGACGGTGCCTGGCATAGGCTCACGTAACTGAAACTTTTTTTCGCCTCCTCTTAAACTCTCTCTATCTTCAATATAACCACCTACCTAGCTTTGATCGTCCAGAACAGAGACCACAACAACTGTCGTCGGACTCATCCAAAAGGAAAGAGGAACCCACAGCCTTTTTAACCCACCATATCAGATCCTCCCCGTTTCCCCCCTCCCTTCGGATGATTTATTGGGCTTTGACTCTGCATACCGCAACTTCCGTCTATCGTTCAGTGTCCACCCCTCCGTCCATAGACTCCATCAACTCATCCCTTCCTTCGCGAAGCCCCTCTCTCCCGACCAGTCGACCTTTGACTTGCCTTCGCGTGGCTGTCTGGAAGCTTTAGAGTCTGGCGTGTTTTCTTCTTCGGGACGCTCACAATAATCTCGACACCCCTTGTGCGCCCTCCTCGTCTGCTTTAAAGAGACCGCCATTCAACGTTTAAAGGAAGGAAGGGAGACTCAAGGGACAAACTATATTGCTGCTGTCAACTCCCCTTCAGTCGTCAAATCCGCCCTTTCATCGTCTTGGACTCTTCGCATATTCTCGCGCCCTTGGGTGTTCGTCAGTGTCGTGCATTATTCGCGTCAGCAACTCACTCGCGCCTGTGTCTCTCGCCAGTCGCTCTTGCGCTGTTCGCGTCGCGCTTACTCCGCTGACGTTCTGTTGTCATTCCAAAACACTCCCTTGTTTATCGATTGCGCTCCGAAAGCTCCAGGAAAATAGAACGGACATACCACGGAGTGGAGTGTTTCAGGCGTGTGGTGTGGTCCCAGTGGTACAGCGGGCACAAAGGAGGCTCAACACTCTTGTCGTGCCTTTTGGTTCCCCTACCGTCCACTTTCCCTTGGAGTTGAATCAGAGATTGCCAAGTACTTCCGGAACTTGGTGCTCGCCATGCGTTGGTGAAGTGCCACACGTGATTTTTTTCGCATTGTTGATACTGTTTGTTTCGATTTGAAACAATAGCTGTTGTTTGCTTTGCCCAAGTCTCGCAGCATTCCACTGCTGTCGACTCGTCTCGCCTTCCCTAAGTCAGACCCTAGGTCAACAGCACCGCCACCGGCGGTCTCTCCTGCCATTGCTTTGTTGTTGTGAACGCCTCTCGCGGTCTGGTTTCGGTCTTTGTGGTGTTGCTCCTTTTAGCGCGGCATCATCACCATCACAACTACTCAAAACATATCTCGTATATTCTCATTTACAACAACCAACGCTATCACTTGAGCGCAATCACAGTTGCAGCCGATATTTCCGAAATGGTAGCAACATTCTCACCGCATCGCGATGCCGGCGGCACACTGCATTTGCCCTCACACTCGGGGATTCATCACGTTGATGCAAGCTCCGCCATAAGACAGTTGCGCCGGTCATTATCGCGATCCCCTTCGAAGGGTTCCAACTTCACCATTCTCGCATCTCGGAGTCACTCGCCATCCAAAAGCACGCCATTTATCTCGTCCCCTCTCTCACCATCGCGTCGATCCACACAGAACAACTTTGTACTCTTCCCCAGCACATCCCATCCATCTCCGTTCGCGCTTCCGTACCCACCCAGCGCCAAAATCACAAGGCCTGTCATGCGACGGGCGCGGACATCACCGCGAAGCCCCGTCAAGCGCGCCCTCAACGTCTCGACAGACCAAGGGAACGCCAAGCCTGCGCAGCCACCTCCAATCATGGCACTATCGCCAGTCGGCGCGGAGAATACACCTGCGACTCCAGCGCTTGACTTTCAGTCTAATAACGAGGTCTCTGAAGACACGGGCTTGAACGAAGTTTCGGCTTGTGCAGAAAACACCCCAGGATTGCGGCCAAATCGGGTCGAGAAACGACGCAGTGGGACTTTTGGTTCATTTGCTACTGTAAGCCCGTTAAAGCGTAGTGACGGGATTATGAATCTCGACCGAGCATCACGAGGCAGTCCTTCGGCCAAGAGACGAAGTGTTCACGCCGCCAACTACACAGGCGAATTCAGTATCTTCGACAACGAGGGCCCTCCCTCCAGCACTGTCGAAGATTCTGCTGCAGAAACCCCGGCTGTCACTGATACGCCGTCTTTTCCTTCGCCCGTTCCACCATTCGGTAGCCCGTTCAACACCATTCCCAAGCGTTCCTCATCTCTCCGTCGATCGACACTACAACAACGACAAACCGATCGCTCCCTCTTCTCCCGACCCAGGAATATGGGCGAAACGACCGAGACGATGGATCCAGGTTCTCCTATGACCGTCCGGCCGCGCATGTCTCTGGACGGTAACCTCTTCCAGCCGCATCGCGAGGGTCTCTTTTCTCCACGACCTGCACCAGTCAGCCCTCTCTTCTCATCGCATGCCGCTGCGGGTGCCGGACAAGCGCGTCCTGCGGCGCATCCGCTTTCCAGAACTATTACGCAGTCCTCGTCCAATTCAAGTTTGGTAGACGACTCGCCTACTCATGAGCCCACGCATGTGTCTGAGCGGCCGCGCGGTGTTTTCGATTTCTCCAAATCTCTTCCTGCGGGAGCGACACGACCTGGTGCCGTACGACACCTAAGTCGTGAGGACTCGACATCCTCCGTCGACTCCTTTGCGACACCTGAGAATTACAAGCTGGTCAAGCCTCTTCCGGCCGCATTCATGTCAACGGGTCTGATCTCAAAGAAGAATCGTAACGCAGAAGATCACCAGAACATGCTCGGTTTCAGCAAGAACATGCCTGATACCCCCTGCAAGCGACCCATCAATCTGTTTCCCACGGCACAAAAGCCGCTGCCCGAGTGGGAACGCCCTCGATTGATGCCGCAAGCAGATCCCGTGCCTTCCCCCTCCCCGTCCAATCCCCCCAGTGCCCGTCCCAAGCCGGGATCTTTTGCACGGGGCATGGGTATCTTTGGAAACTCATTCAGCAAGCCAGACCTCTCGCGTCGTGGCAGCTTCGTAAGCGTGGATGGTGATGAGATGACACAGTCTCAGTCACCTTGTGCTCAGCCGGACAGTCAGCCACTGAGTGAATACGATCTTCCGCCGACTCCGACGAAGCAGACATTCTTTCCCTCTCGAACCTATCCGCCGGCCACGCAGCAGATTGCGTCCTTGGAAAGACTATCCGAAGCACTCGGGAACAACTCGAGTCCTTTACATGACAGGTTCCAGCGTGGGTCCCCTCGCACACCTCAGGATCACCTCTTCCTTCCGGATGCCAGCGGTCTGTCCATTTCCGCACCCAACGACCAGCACTCACTCCAGCCAGACTTCAACTCTTCCAACTTGCCAGCAACACCCACTGGCCCACGTGACTCTTTCATGCAATCGGGAAAGCGACTTAGCCTCTCATTGAGCGGGTATCACGCCCCAGATGTGGACCCGGTCATAACCTCTCGCTTTGAACAGGTGGAGCTTGTGGGAACCGGAGAATTTTCCCAGGTCTATCGCGTGGCCCAAGCTCATGAAATGTCACTATCATCCATATTTTCTCTCCCGGATGGGGCCAAGTCTCCTGGGGCACTGCCTGCACGGGTGTGGGCCGTCAAGAAATCGAAACAGCCGTATGCCGGCCTGAAAGATCGTGAACGCCGCATCCGTGAGGTGGATGTACTGAAAGCGCTAACCAACTCGGACCATGTGATTTCGTTCGTGGACAGTTGGGAAGATAGCGGTCATCTCTACATTCAGACCGAATTCTGCGAGGAAGGTAGCCTAGATGTGTTCCTTGCCCAGGTTGGCCTGAAGGCGAGATTGGATGATTTCCGGATCTGGAAGATCTTGTTAGAATTGTCATTGGTATGTCAAACCCTGTATATATTTCCTGTTGAAATTAGAATATCGGCAAGGGCTAACCTCCAGCAGGGTCTGAAGCACATCCATGACTCCGGCTTCATTCATCTTGATCTCAAGCCGGCAAACATCCTTATTACTTTTGAGGGTGTCTTGAAGATTGCCGACTTTGGCATGGCAACCAGATGGCCTGCGGAAGATGGCATTGAGGGTGAAGGGGATCGCGAGTACATTGGCCCTGAAATTCTGATGGGCCGCTACGACAAACCTGCAGATATATTCTCGCTGGGCCTGATAATGTTCGAGATTGCGGGCAATGTGGAACTTCCCGATAATGGTCTCTCATGGCAGAAGCTTCGCAACGGTGATATGAGTGACGTGCCCAGTTTGACCTGGAGCTCTGAGACCAGCATCTTCCGCGACGCTTCCGGGAATCCGATCTCGGAAGAGCCGTCTTTCGAGGAACTTTGCGCCTCAGACCTGGGCGACGACGATTTGGGGGAAGATAGTTTCATGAACAGCCGCCCTCGTCAGCCAGTGTCTCTAGCCCGCAGTGGGGAGCTTGTCAATCCTCCAAGTTTCATGATCGATGCTAGCCACGAGCAAGCCTTGGACAAGATCGTCCGGTGGATGATCTCGCCTGACCCTTCTGACCGGCCCACAGCGGACCAGGTACTGGAAACCCATGGGGTCCAATTCGTGGAACGTCGACGCCGTGCTGGGGCCACTGTCTATGAAGGCAACTGGGGCCCTGCGGATGAGATCCTGGCTGAAGATGCCGAAATGATCGACGTGTGAAATGGAGTTTTCGATATATCCGCGCCTATTCGAACGGCTTCGGTGCATCCCGATTTTGCCCTACACTTGTACCATATCGGTGTTCGAGCAGCATTAGGGGTTCAGTCTTGATTTCCGGAACGCCGGCCTTCTGTCTACGATCGAGCCCGCTTCCCTTTTCCTATTTTGGATCAAGAAGGATAGCTCCCCGTGCATGTCGATTCCACACCACTCAGATTATACGGTCGAAAACGGCTTCGAATTCGACCTAGACTCGAGTATGAGTCACCTTTCGCTCGTTAAAGAATCTTTTCCCTTTGTCAGAGTCTCATTTAGCGTCTGATGCGCCTGTTTTCTGTTCGAAATGTACCAATGTCCTGCATGATTGGATTTCCTGCTGTGTACGATGGACCTGTTCTGTTTTTTCCTTCTCGCAACATCTGAAGCCATTGATCTCATCTATTTTCCCCACACCCTCGCATTGCCAGTGGGATATTGAGCAAGGATACCATTCAAGGGCGTAGCGAGCAGTCGGTCCTGTGATTTGAACTTTTATGTGTTTTTCTTTCCTTTGTTGGAGTGAATCGGAGTGCAGTGCATTTTTTGGCGTGATGATGATGAATGAACCTTTCCTACAAATTTGTGACCCCATGTCCATTCGGCTGAATCTTCTCTTCGCCCGCTGTCATTATTTTTCGTGTTTTTATTTCCAATTGCAGTCCTTGGGAAACATGGACTGGCCAGCCGATATGGGATCAAGCGGGCTTGAGAACTGGGTAATACTTGTGATTTATATGTGTTGAGTCTGGACGCAACAATTGGTGGTAGATAGAATGAGAACATATTAAATTCTTAACTTGATTCATGCTTCTTTGAGCTTCTAAGATAGAAACTGTACACTCCTATACCATGGTTAGTATGTGTATGGACGAGTATCTGCATGTTCTCGCCACTGCCGACTTCTTGGCGCCACAGCTTGATCTTCGGCGTGGATTTTCGCGACCTCCGCTCCGACAACTATCCAAGGCCGTTGGCTCCAAGGTCACACTGTGTTTGTTGCAACTCTCCTGCTTCCTTTTTCACCTTTGGCAATTCTACGAGGGGCTACTCTTTTCATCTGACTCGGCTCCTGAACAGCCCAATCATGCGCGATAGCGTCTACTAGAGCAAGGGCTCAAAGGTTACAACACATCGAACACATCCATCCAGCATCTACACCGATATTCGCCATAGCAATGGATCACAAAACCTTCGTCTCCGACTCCCTGATCCGCCTAACAGGCGCTTCAGACCCCACCGTCGTCGACTTCGTCCTCGCCACCGCCAGCACCGCCAAATCCGCTTCCTCGTTACAGGACAAACTCCTCCCCTTCCTCGACGGAAACGCCGATGAAGTAAGCTCATTCTGTGCGGAGCTGTATCGACGCGCAGGCAAGAAGGATGCGTCCGTGGCCGGTAGCGCGCCGGGACGGGACCGCGGCGATGCTGCGTCGAAGAAGAAATACAGATTAGTTGATATGGGGCCTGATCTGGTGGATTCGGCGAGTCCGCTGGCGCCGCAGAATGTGGAGGCGGAGCGAGATAAACAGAGACGTCGAGACAAAGAAAAGGATAAGGACAAGGATAAGGAGCGGAGTCGCGGTCGGTGGGAGAAGGAGGATAGTCGCCGGAAACGCGACCGCAGCCGTAGCCGCGAGGAGGGCAGTCGAGAGCGGCAGCGCTCGAAGAAGCTGCGGAGACGGGCTGTGGATGATTTTGAGGACCGGTGGGGCGACGAGGAGATTCCGGACGACCATGGGGATACACTTGAGGTGGAGGATGGGGAAGAAGGGCGGGACTTTGGTGAATCGCCACCGAAGCGCACACGGCTGCAGGATGGGTCGGCGTCGCCTCGGTCCACGGCATCCGAGGAATTAGACCCAGAAACGAAGAAGGAGTTGGAGCGCAAGCGGGACTTGGAGGAACGGGATGAGCTCGCCAAGCGTCTGGCTAAGAAGGACAATAGCAAAAGCAAGAAGATCGTCGAGGATCGGACGAGAACGAGCGAGGCGGCTCGACGGCGGGCTTTGGCTGACGATGCGGCGGCGCGGGCGGCCGTCATGCCTGATCTGCGGCTGCGGTCTCGGCAGGAGTATCTCAAGAAGCGAGAGACGGAGCGGCTGGCGCTGCTGCGGCGGCAGGTCGCAGAGGAGACGGCCGAGCTGCGCGACAATCCCAATTTGACCCGTCGGGAGAAGGAAGAATTTGCGCGCAACCGGGAGGTGCTGCGGATCGCGGAGGAGCGCTTACGGATCGACGACTACCGGGACGGGTATATGATGCCGGAGGACTACATCACGGAGAAAGGCAAGATTGATCGGAAGAAGAAAGAGGAGGCGCTGTACAAGCGATATGTGGACCGTGACGAGCACGGTCAGGAACGGTTCATCACCGAGCACGAGGAATGGGAGATGGAGCAGACGGCCAAGGCCAAGGCGCAGATCAAACGGGCAGAATTCGTGGACGAGGGCGACTACGAGTATGTCTTTGACGACTCGCAGAAGATCAATTTCGTCATGGACACCAAGCTCGAGGGGACCCGCAAACCATTGACGCAGGAGCAGCGGCTGCTTCAGGAGAAGCTGGACGCGGCGGAGAAGAAAGCGGCCTCGATCGAGGAGACACGGAAGAGCCTGCCCATCTACCAGTTCCGGGAGCAGATCATCCAGGCGGTGCATGATCACCAAGTCCTGATTATTGTAGGAGAGACCGGGTCCGGCAAAACCACCCAGATCCCGCAGTACCTCCACGAGGCCGGGTTTACCAAGAACGGCATGAAGGTGGGATGCACGCAACCGCGACGGGTGGCCGCCATGAGTGTTGCGGCTCGTGTGGCTGATGAAATGGGAGTGAAGCTGGGCAACGAAGTGGGCTATGCCATCCGTTTCGAGGACAACACCAGCGACAAGACGGTGCTCAAGTATATGACCGATGGTATGCTGCTGCGTGAGCTGCTAACCGAGCCGGATCTGGGCCAATACTCGGCCCTGATGATCGACGAGGCGCACGAGCGAACGGTGCCTACAGATATTGCCTGCGGTCTCCTCAAGGATATAGCCAAGGCGCGGCCGGATCTGAAGCTTCTGATATCGTCTGCGACCATGGACGCACAAAAATTCCAGAAATACTTTGATGATGCGCCCATCTTCAACATTCCTGGTCGTCGGTATCCCGTGGACATTCATTACACCTCGCAGCCCGAAGCGAATTACTTGGCCGCCGCCATCACGACCGTTTTCCAGATCCATGTCAGCCAGGGGCCCGGGGATATCCTGGTTTTCTTGACCGGTCAGGAAGAGATCGAAGCGGCCGAGCAGAGTTTACAGGAGACGGCGCGCAAACTGGGGAGCAAGATCCCCGAGATGATCATCTGTCCCATCTACGCCAACCTACCGTCGGAGCTCCAGAGCAAGATCTTCGAGCCCACGCCGCCGAAAGCGCGGAAAGTCGTGCTGGCCACGAACATCGCCGAAACCAGTTTGACGATCGACGGCATTGTCTACGTCATCGACCCGGGATTCGCCAAGGAGAATGTCTTCAACCCGCGAACAGGCATGGAGAGTCTGGTGGTGACGCCCTGCTCGCGAGCGTCGGCGAACCAGCGAGCCGGTCGAGCCGGTCGAGTTGGGCCGGGGAAATGTTTCCGCCTGTACACGCGATGGGCTTACTACAACGAGCTGGAAGAGAGCACTACGCCGGAAATCCAACGGACGAACCTGAGCAGTGTCATCTTGATGCTCAAATCGTTGGGGATCGACCAGCTGCTGGACTTTGACTTTATGGACCCGCCGCCGGCAGAGACGATCATCCGCGCGCTGGAGCAGCTGTATGCCCTGGGGGCGCTGAACGACCGCGGGGAGCTGACCAAGATTGGCCGGCAGATGGCAGAGTTCCCCACGGACCCCATGCTGGCCAAGGCGATCCTCGCGGCGGACAAGTACGGCTGCGTGGAGGAGGTCCTCTCCATAGTGTCAATGCTGGGCGAGGCCAGCGCTCTATTCTTCCGACCCAAGGATAAGAAAATCCACGCGGACAGCGCGCGCAACCGGTTCACCGTCAAAGACGGCGGCGACCATCTGACGCTGCTCAACATCTGGAACCAGTGGGTAGACTCAGACTTCAGCTACATCTGGGCGAAGGAGAACTTCCTCCAGCAGCGGAGCCTAACCCGCGCGCGCGACGTGCGCGATCAGCTAGCGAAACTCTGCGACCGCGTAGAAGTCACCATCAGCACCTGCGGCTCAAACAACTACATCCCCATCCAAAAGGCGATTACAGCCGGCTTCTTCCCGAACGCGGCACGCCTGCAGCGCGGCGGCGACAGCTACCGGACCGTCAAGAACGGCCAGACGGTCTATCTCCACCCGTCAAGTACCCTCTTCGAGGTCAACCCCCGCTGGGTGATCTACTACGAACTCGTCCTGACGAGCAAGGAGTACATGCGCAGCAACATGCCTCTGCAGCCGGAGTGGCTGGTCGAGGTTGCGCCGCATTACTACAAGAAGAAGGATCTGGAGACGCTGGGGCTGGACCGCAAAGTCCCCAAGGGGCAGGGTGCCGCCGGCGAGAAGAGCAAGGATTAGCATTAGCATCTGTATATACTGTAGCATTTCTCATAACCTTGAATCAGATACCTAAATATCTCATACCCAGTCACTCAACTACTACCTAAAGCACTTTACCTTGATGACTGGTGGAACAGAGTAACCAATCACCGCCCCGCGATTACTCGGCCCTGACCGCGGTTCGGCCTTGACGTTTACCTCGGCAGTCGTAGACCGTAGTTAACCCCATACGTACCATATCTCTCTACTTCTCTACTCCACAGATCCTCTCAATCACCTCCACAACATCACCAACCTACAGCTCTCCTCCTCAAACCAATACACCATATCAAGCCTGAACAAAAGAGACAACCCAAAAGAGTGACGATGACCCAATCCTTCACCCCCGCCGAGGTCGCAACGCACAATACCCCCGACAAGGGCCTGTACATCATCATCGACAACAGCGTGTACGACGTGACAAAGTTCATCGACGAGCATCCCGGGGGCGCGAAGATCCTTAAGCGGGTGGCGGGCAAGGATGCCTCGAAGCAGTTTTGGAAGGTGAGTTGCACTCATTAAAACAGGGGTCAGGGCGAGGCTAATGGTTGTACTCCTAGTACCACAACGAGGGCGTGTTGAAAAAGTATTCGCCCAAGTTGAAGATTGGGGAGGTGAAGGAGGCTGCTAAGCTGTGATTTACATTACATCGTGACATGGATTGGAATTGCATATGGACTTGGATTGGTTTACAAGTATATCCTGATGCAAGAGGGAGTGTATCGGGCGATGTCCTGCGATAGAGATATGTATATGCATTTGGCTGACTTTTCAAGACGCCAATGGAGGATATAAAGCGGCAAGGAGAACATGCGGTACAAGCGAACGTCAAGTGGTATCTCTTGCAAATACAGTAATAACAATATACAAGACGAAAATCAATTCACACAGCTAGAAGCCTCTGAACGGATCGGGCTCGCCCTCCACAGGCGAGGAAAATTCTCCGTAGAACCGCTGACTGTTCGAGCCCCACTGGCTCGACGGCTTGCGTCCGTGACGGGACCGCGGCCCGCGGGGATACCGAACAGAGGCGGTCTGGTCGATGAACGCCTCCATGCGAACAGTGCCAATGGCGTCAAAGAAGTTGCCCGGCGGGATGGTGGATGGCCCGCTCGCCTCCGACGTGCGCCGGCTGAGGCTGCTGCGGCCGCTGTTGAGGCCGTGCCCGTGCGAGGTCGGGGAACCCCCGCGCGTGGCCATGCTGTGAACGGACGGTATCGACGGCATCGTCCCCTGACTGGAAAAGCTGCGCATCACGGGTAACCGGGGTGTGGTGTTGCTGCGCTTGCGCGCATGGGAGGAGAACCGAGGCACGGTCGGAGGGTCGGCTGCGTCGAGCATCGAGTCAATCGTCTCCAGACCATTGGCGGGTAGCTCGGGCACCGGCGGGGGTGCTTTGTTGCGTCTACCCTTGATGTTGGGTCGCGGGCGCCCTTTGGCGATGCGGATCGAGTCGCGAATTGGGTTCCGGCGCAGTGTCGCCGTGGGCGCGGGCGACTCGAACTCGACCTGCGGGACGGGAGGCAGAGCGGCGAGGTCTTGAATGCCCATTGCGGAATGGCTCAGGAACGAGAGTGCAGTCAGCCAGACGTAATGCCGTTCGATGCTGGTGGCGGTGAATTTCAGCGCTCGCTGGGGGGTCAAGATAAGGATGGATCGGTTGAACGGGGTTGTAACGGTCGCTCCCTTGGGCAGGGGGTTATCGTCCTTGACATCGAGAA
The DNA here is from genome assembly GCA_011319215.2 of Scortechinia acanthostroma. Lineage (NCBI taxonomy): Eukaryota > Fungi > Ascomycota > Sordariomycetes > Coronophorales > Scortechiniaceae > Scortechinia > Scortechinia acanthostroma. The sequence continues at coordinate 33,970 of JAABUG020098992.1, forward strand.
CGGATTGGATGATCACTTGTCAAGTTAGTCTCATCAGTACGATTCCTGGAAAAGAGGACTCACGCTTGCGGCCACTTTTGCCTAGCAGCGCAGGACTACTAGTGGGCTGCCTGCTACTCCACATGACCGCTCGCTCGTATGGCGCGAGCCAGACCCATCGCCTGTGACGCATTCCGCTGTTGGTGATACTGGCCGACACCTCGTTGGGATCTTTGCCCTCCCAACTGTCCTTGGGCTCACCGACGCCTCCGAAGGATCTCCTCCGCCGAACGTACTTGTACATCCATTCTCCGATCATTGTCTGCGCGATGGCGTCGACCACACTGGTTGGCTGGACCGAGGTCGTTGCGCTCGAGTCTTGCCGTTCATGGGCATAGGGTCGAGAGATGGACGGACGGTGCACAAACCGTCTTCCAACAGCCGTCCTGTCCCGAGGCGCCGTGATATCATCGAATGGGAGCGGCGGATAATCAGGGCTTTCCAGCCCATACGACGACGGAGACGACTGGCTCGGGGGCCGCTCTGGATGCTCCGATTGAGACATGGCCGCTGCGGAACGTACTCGACGCAGTGTTGGTCTCCGCACAAGGGGCGCGGGCACTCGCCCACGATCAGAAAAGTTGCGCGCGGTGGAGGGAGTTGGGCTCTGCCGTCCATCGCTCGCGTTGCCAGGGAATTTTCTTGAACTGAGGCGAATAGGAACAGGGAACGGAGGGGCGACGCTCGACGCCCCGCTAGCGCTGTCAATACTCGGCACGCTCGGGCTGCGTGCCCTTCGGCGATGCGCTGCTGCAGCGTTAGGGGCCCTTGTGGCCGTCCGGCGATCCCGCTCGTTCGCCGCTGAACTTGTTGCACTTGGTCTCTGCGCTTGCGGTGAGGATTCAGACTGCTCCAGAACCTCACGGGCATGAGACTCGGCATCATTGGGATGCTCATCAACTTCTGCCAGTACGGCAATATCGTCCAGACTCGACCTTTCCTGCGCCGAAACCAGCTTACCTCTTTTCAGTTTGTATGAAGCAAACGGCCGATGGAGCAGCTCGTCATCCGTGAAGACATCACGCGTTGTCTCCCGAGAATCCTCGTCATTTTCATCATCGAAGCCAGCAAAAAGACTACTTGATCTCAAGGGTCGCCTCAGGTCAGATTTAGAATCTTCCGACAATGGCCCGTTGTCGTTATTTCCAGGGTACGCCTGCACCATGGCGGGCGGTTTGCTTCTCGACGGAGCCTTGGCGGGCAGTGGAGGCGGTTTGGTTTCCCCTCGGCTCAGCCTTGGAGACGGGGGTCGATACGGTGGGATGGGCGGACCTGAACCGCTCTGATCACGCGACACATTAAGCGGCACGTCAGGGATGGCAGAGGGAAGCAAGCTCGCCGGCAACTTGGCAGGTCGCTTGTCAATACGGATCCCTTCGGTCTGGATGGCAATCGATCGACTGTCGACGATGGTTTTGAAGGTAGTTTGACAGGAGACGTTTTTCGTCTGAGGTGGCAGAACCACGCTTCCACGAGGCGAAGAAGGCTCGGAACATGGTGGATGGATGGCGATCATGGGAACTTCAATCGCCGAAGGAGCTGATCTGGTAGGAGTTGCAACCTCATCTTGTTCGTCTGTCGCAGGGGCTGGAGTGAGATCGGTCTGCGTCGATGATGAGGCTGTTGCAGCCGGTTGTGGGCCTGCAGCCATTGGCGTTTCGGCGATCTGGGGTGTCCACGGAGGGCTGGGCAGCTCGCCGACCGTCTGACAAGACGTTGACTTCATATCGATAGTCAAGGTAGACGTACCGCTATCCTTCGCCTGGTAAGAGAGTGGCAATGCCTGCGCATTATGCTCGAGCGGACTTTCAGGAGGTAGTTGAGGAGATGGCGGCGGGGAGTACTGGATACCAGCATCTTGATATCCAAATGTGGGCGAAGAAACTTTGGCAGGACTGTTTAGGCCTCTGTCAATAACTGCATGATCGCCTATGCTACTATCAATGGAGAGACCAAGGATCTTTCGAGCCTTCAGGCTCATCGACAGGGACGAATGGGAGTGGACGGAAGTCGGACGTTCCTCAGGCAGCGCCTCCGGCGAATCCGGACTAAAGTCGTCGTGCAGATTGTCGAACCCGTCCTCCTCTTCCTCCTCGTCGAATGCCAGTTCCTGCGCCAGACTTACTCCATTGGGCTTGCTGTCTACGACATTCGCAACGCTGACAGTAGAATAGCGTACATTGTGAAAGTCAGCGTCATCATCGGAGCTCATACTGGTGACACTCGTCCGACGTCGTCCTGGGCTGCTGGAATGCACACTGGCCGAATCACTCCCTCTCTCGTTGGTGGATGGTCTGACTGGTTCCGGAGCATCAGGCTTCGACGATACAGGGGGCAAGGAAGCTGCTGCTTGCGCCGCAGCAACCTCATTCAAGACGACTTTCAGCCGGCCCTCGACCACATGGACCTTGCGCTCGAGCTTTCTACGCTCTCCTTCCCAGGACTCTCTTTCGCGGTCTAAGAGACTTTGGGTTCGTTCGAGCTCCTCTTCTCGACTGCGCGCCTTCTTTTGCGCCTGTTCCAGCTTCCTTCGTACATCCGAGATATTCTCCAGAGCTTCGTCTCGCTCTTTTGCCAGCTCAGTCAAGGCTGAGGAGGTACCGCCCTCCAGGAGCTGCAATTGATGCTTCAGAGACCGTGTCTCTTTTGTGCTTCGTGACAGACGGTCATTTAGACCATCGTTCTCAATCCGGGACTCGTCTAAGCTTCTTTCCAGCACATCGATCGCCTTGGATTTGTTCTCCACCTCCCGCCGCAGAGAGAGAATCTCCGACACTAAGGAGGCATGTAGGGTGGGTGTGAATCGCCGCGGGTCGAAAGGTGACAAAGTATCTTCATCCGGCAAGTCGTCCAGGTCACTGACTCCTTCGGGGGAAGAGTTGTGAGGGGCAAGAGGTGATGATGAGGAGCGGATTGGCGACGAATCGCTGCGGACATGTATGGAGGGCACCCGATGCGGCGTTGTCGACGGCGTGGGGAACGCCTGAGCCGCTGAAGGGCTTTGATGTTGAACTTCTGTGGCCATGGATGCTATTTTTCAGAGGGAACAGACGAGTCGGAGTTTCAAACATTAACACCAAGGGGATCGCAAGGTGGCCCCTTCCCACAGATCCAAATCAAAGCAATTCATACGACATCCATCGATCTGGTTCAAGGTTGCGAGTCGAGATGATGGTCAACGGCAGTGGGTCGACGACTGCCGGGGATAACGATGACGCTGGCCAGCAGCAGTATTTCGAGATTATCGCCAATGAGTCTACGGAGACCTCCCAGTCAGCCGATTCCAGGCAGCTCGTCTCGAGTCCTGAAGGCTGAAGGATCCAGCCTCCTAGTCTTGCGTAAACGTGCACGTACCTAAGTTAGAACAGCTCCTGAAAGCTGGACCCTCGAGGGGCTGGGCTTGGCTTGCGGTCGTCAATATATATGTGGGTATTAAAGATAAAAAATTATCAAGCGAATGCGAGGAGACATAGAAGCCGAATTATTCGGTGCAAGCAACAAAAGCGAGGGGATCAAATGAGGGTTGGAAGGATGGGAATGAATCCGCGCAGCGCGGGGGGAGGTGAGGATCGAGACTCGAGACAGACGACGCAGGCAGAGCAACTGTCTATCTACATGCGAGATGACGGCCGGACTCGCACTCTATCGTTCATCCTTCGAAAGCTAGCAGTCTAGGCTGTCTAGTCAACAGATCGTGAGTGGAAAGCGCGACTCCGCGAGTCCGTGAGGCCCGTTAGATCAGTCTCCAATTTCTTTCCTTTTTTTTTTTTTTTTCCTTTTTCTGCTTTCCCCCCTTTAGTTGCCATTTAGTCTTGCGGCACAGGAACCTGTCCAAGCAGGTTGAAAATCGAAATGAACTAAGATAGAGCCAGTCCAGGGGCAGTTCGTCAGGGGGTGGATGCACTACTGAATAGCACGAAAGCATTGATGGAGTACTACTGACCATCGTGGTTAGTAGCGTTGGTACTACGGAGTTCTCCATATGAAGTAATCAATTAGTGGAAGGTTGAGAAGGGCAACAATACCGGACCCCACCAGAGCTAAGCAGCCTAGACTGGACGAACTGATGTCGAGTAACTTGAGTGGAAGTGTCGGATCGATGGACGCGTTGGTGGATTATTGGACAGAGACTACGGAGTAAAGGACGGATCAAGATGGAGGCAGACGATAGGATCATCGGACGCGGCTGGTATTATTGGGTATCATTCAATGTTGCTCGCGTTCAATCCGTTGTTGGGAGTAGAAAGAAGCAATAATCTCCGTAACTAACTAGCTAATAATAAAGATGATTAATCATCTGTAGAGGACAGTAGAAAAAAAGCAAAAACGTTGGATATGAAACATGCACGTTAAATTCAGCCTTGAGAGGGAAGAAGGGAGAAATGGAAAAGGAGACGCTGGCAGCTTTGCAATGCTGGTGTATGTATCATGGTTACCAAGCTGTACTGGTTCCTGATATAGCCCAGGGCATGCAATAGTAACACATGATGAGATGGTAATTGTTCTCTTCTTCTTGTTATCTACAGGTACTTTGTTACTTAGGTACCTAGTTAGCCCAGGTACGGATAATTACGGACAATTTGTTCTCGAAACCATCATTCTCTTGGCTTCACTCATAGTATGAACTACTATGGACTCCACCACCGATTATGGACTATTAAACCGAGGGGAATGAATATCTTTTTAAGTCCTGGACGCGATGTTCCTGTCCGGGTGGTCCCTCGACCCTCGTTTATTCGAGGTTATCATCCGTACGGCATCTGGACACGGTCTCAACCTGAAGTCTGAACGGAATACACGGAACCCATTGATCGACAGGAGGATCATACGATGGGGAAATTGGCCATACGATGATTACGATCATTTAAACCACGCCATGAGGCAGACATCATCATAGACCCAGCGTTTGCATATCAAGAAAGATCGGCATACCTTAGCCTCTCGTGATCTCGTCCGTGTTTCAGTACGGAGTGATATCCCTGATTCCGAGCATGTGGTAGGTTTAAACACGAGCGCCGCAGTAGCGGACTACAGGGGTGTACCTTAGTATTATGGTTTTCAGCCGGTTGTCGCGTGTGATTGAGCTTTCAATTGGTTTATTGGATGAGATTTGATCTTTTGATTGCGACTGCAGGAGAACCGCTGCAGATGAGTAAGGTAGTAATGAATGATAGCCAATGCTCTACATAACCACCGCCATACAATTCGATTAGCAACATCATAACAAAACAGATGAGACACGCAAGGACAAAACTCGGAAAGTGATGGAGCACCCGAGCGCTTCCTTGGATACAAGTACTGTCAGTACACAAACACAGACGGGCCGCGTTCCAACTTTTGGGTCTTGGCTTTATTTATTGCTGTGGGTTCATAGATGATGAACGACGGAGCGCTTGACTGCTTTAAGATTGGTTGATTGAGACGTAAATAGTACAACTCCATAGGCCGAAGGAAGAACTGACTCAAAGTCAACCCTCATAGTAGACTAGACCCTCATAGATTAAGTGGCCCCTGCTCAGGCCCCTTTTCTCATGTCCTTTTCTCATAGACTCTCTCTGTCATAAAGTCTGGTCTCCATAGCTTTAAGTGTCGTATGAGTTCAAACACAATGAAAAAAGTACCTCTTCTCGTCCTGATGTGAGGACATAGACTCTACTACTAGGAGTACATAGTATCTCGTAGTCCTTGGCCTTTGAACCTAATTCTAGTTAACCAATTGCAGAAGAACGTGATGATGGAAAGAACCAAAGTCAAGAACGTGACAAAGGTTCTACTTGTATTCTGTAATAGTCCAACTAGACTGCTTAGTTTAGCCTCGGCGTCGTTGGTGACTCCACTGCAATTACCTTTCTAATTAGTCCAGCTTTTTAGCCTGGACTTTGCATTCAGGGGTCAGTACTTTTGTCTTTTGATCAAAGAACAGAGAAAAGAGGTTCTTTCAGGAATATGACAGATCCATGACAAAGGCCTCGAGTGCTTCAATTGTCCACATGAATGCTATGCTACGGAATCTACGAGCAGCCGACGACCAGATATCTACAAGACTACAATCCATCAATTATTCATTCTAAGAGAAAAGCTCACCGTACCGGATCAACTCAGGGACTTCATACGGAGTAATACTGAGGACATAGCTTAACTACCTTGCACTAATTTAATCATGCATGTGCAGCCGTTAAGGATCATCACATTGCAGCTGTCAAAGCTCAGATGGTTGATTGAGACTCAATAATATGAGGATCGTTGATCTATCTGAAGCAACGGACAATGTGATGATGTGATTTAACCACATAACCAATCCACTTCCCAAGTAGTCATCACATCAAGTCCTACCACAATTGACTCGCCTCATTATTCTTACTTTTCTATTCTCTGATTTGTTTACTCGATTCCGTCATGAAGCTTGATATCGGGCAATTTTCTCAATCCCAGTCACTGAGTGACCAGTGCAGCCTCAGGCTGAACTTCTATATCCTGACCTTGCACGCCGCTCTCGGCCTTAGGCAATATGACGTCTTTGCGGGGTATGCTTCTAAGTTCTCTCTCAGATATCGACCATAAATGGTATCAACAACCATGTTGATTTTTCATAATATTCCATATCGCGTGAATTGGATTGTGGTTGAACCGGTCACAATTCGTGAACTACTACAAGTCAACCGATGCCACCCCGAAGTCTCCCCCGCGTCCTCTTCTTCGATGTCTTTGGCACCGTCGTCGCATGGCGCAGCCCCGTATCCAGAGCCCTCTATGATGCAGCACAAAGCGCCCTCCAAGACCCAAAGAAGGAGCTCCCCGATGCCGTGCGCGCCAAAGTCTCGTCAATGACTCTATCAGACTGGCTCGACGTGGCCGAGGAATGGCGCGAGTCATATGGCCATTTCACCCAAAACCACGATCCATCAAAGCCCTTCGTCTCAGTCGATGAGCACCACTACTCATATCTCCTCAAGCTCCTCCAAGCCCACGGTCTCGAGACTCTCTTCACCGACGCCCAGAGATGGGATCTCGCGCTGAGCTGGCACCGACTCACCCCGTGGCCCGATACCGTTCGCGGCCTGGAGCTTTTGGGCCGCAAGTTTCGCACCTGCACCCTGTCCAACGGGAACGTGGCACTGCTGGAGGATCTCTGTCGGCACGGCTCGTTGCCCTTCACGGATGTGCTAAGTGCCGAGCACTTTGGGGCGTACAAGCCGTCGCCAAAGGTCTACGGCGGGGCTGCGGAGAAATTCGGACTGGAGCCCGGGGAGTGTGCGCTTGTGGCGGCGCATCTGGGGGATTTGAAGGGTGCTAAAGCCTGTGGGTTTCAGACGATTTATGTTGAACGTCCGAAGGAGGAGGCGTTGAATGTGGTGGAACAGGCACGGAAGGAGGGTTATGTGGATATCTGGGTTGATGCAAGCTGCGATGGGTTTGTCGAACTTGCCAGGCGGTTTGGTATTGATACCGATGCCAAGGTGTAGATTCAATGTAGTTTATGTACATATGACTGATGACTACTCTAGACAATTTATTGCATGTATATTTGAGACGTTGGCTTACTTGTTTGTTTATAGCAAGCACTACACCGCAGACTTCAGACGCTGTTATTCCGCACTTCCGCTGTCCGTAGGATGGGGACATCAGATTTGTCAGCCTTCCGCCAGCGCTCAAAGCTCAACTATATATCTGTCCATCAGAATGCTCATCATGATACCTCACTTCGACCAGATAAGAGCACCATGACGGGCCAGGTACGCATCTACGTTTTCGGCAATACCTTGCTAACACTAACAGTCCCAAATCTACAAACACGCCGACGCCGACGGCCAATTCCGTCGCAAGCCGTCGACATTCCGCTCGTTCGTCTCAAGCGATCCATCCTCCGAGTTCCCCGCACAGAAAGACCGCTACGTGCTGTACCTGGGGTACGGCTGTCCCTGGGCGCACCGCACCAACATCGTGCGCACCCTCAAAGGCCTCGAAGACATCATCCAGCTAGTAGTACTAGACCCAGAGCTAGGCCCGGACGGGTGGTTCTTCTCCGGCCGGCACGGGTCCGCAGAGAAGGACCCCTTGTACGGATTCACGCTGCTCAAGGAGCTATACCTCAGGGCGGATCCGCAGTACGAGGGCCGGTACACGATCCCGGTCCTCTGGGACAAACAGCGCGAAACGATCGTCAACAATGAAAGCAGCGAGATTATCCGCATGTTCTACACTGAGTTCGACCATCTCCTGCCTGAGGCGCTGCGCGAGGCTAACCGGCCCGGCGGCGGACTATACCCCGCGCCTCTGCGAGTCGACATCGACGCCATGAACGAGTGGGTGAACGATAAGATCAATAACGGGGGTGTACAAGACCGGGTTCGCCGCGACGCAGGAAGCGTACGACGCGAATGTGTACCCGCTGTTCGAGGCGCTGGACCGGGTCGAGGAGCATCTCGCTCAGCCCGGCCACCAGCCGTATCTGTTCGGGGCGAACATCACCGAGGCGGATATCCGGCTGTATCCGACGATTGCTCGCTTTGACGTGGCATACTACCTGATCTTCCGGTGCAATCTCAGGATGATCCGGCATGACTATCCGCTCATTGATCGTTGGTACCGGCGGTTGTACTATGACGAATCGGACAGGACGCGGGGAGCGTTCAAGAAGACGACATTTTTTGATCTAGTGAGCTCTTTTTCTCCCTCGAGGGCCATGCTGACCGGGCTAGTATAAAATCGGGTATCTCAAGGCGACCGGGAAACAATCCAATGCGCCGTCTATCGTTCCTGCAGGGCCTGAGCCAGACATCCTACCGTTGGAGGACTAGCAATCAGAGGTCAGTCAAGTGCAGATAGGCCAGTCGTGTATCAGAGTGACATACTTGATTGACATTTTCTCCGCGGTTTCCGCGTTAATTGAGGATTACTGCGTCTTTGTAGTCGAAAGGTCGAGACTCGAGAGAAGCTTGGTACAGCGATGGTAGGCGGGCCAGCGATTGGCGTATCTAGAATGATGCTTCCAGATGACAGGAGGGTCAAACGTGGAGGTTGCTTTCTCGTCTTGACACGGGGTAGAATACTCTTCCCATTGGTGAATGATAAGCGATGAGTTCATTCCAGAGGTGATTCAACTCGGAACAGTCTTCCAGTCACTCCGGCCCCCAATCTGTCCTTCATCTTATGCACTGCAACCCTGTAATCTACCACTTAATGCAATTCTCCATCTGGAAGCGTAGGCTATCCATCGACGGTCTAGATCCCTCCGACCCAGTCCCAGGTAGCCACTAGCCCCCAAAGAGGCAGGCCAACGGGCGATATCACCACCGCCGAAGCGAGAACCATGGACGGAGGAAGAGTTAGTGCCACATTCGACTGTCATCTCGCTTCTAATTTGATCCTGACGGTGCACTCTGCGCAGCTAGGTACATATGCCAAGTGCCAGGCACCCTGGTTGAGCGGGGCGTTCCGAGCGGATGAATATTGGGATGGGCGAGTGGGTTGATCCTGATCTCAACTTGACAGGCTGCACAGGCACTGCACTGCGGTTGACTTGGAAGTTATTAAGTTATTACCATACCTGTCATCGACGTACTCAGTAGAGGAACAAGTCGTTATGGATACTGTGACGAGTACGACCCCTTAACTCCTCCGTCGGCACACTCGGGCTCCGGATTTTAGTCTCCTTAGTGCCCTGGTTGATCCATGGATTTTCCATCCGGAAGCCAGATGTGTCCATCAATGATAATTTATATGATGCCATGATGACGGTGATCTACCTGTCTCGTATCCAACGTAGCTACGTCTCGAGACGTACGTAGAGAGGGACAAGGAAGAAAGATATAATAAGACGCTAGGGCCGACTGTGCAGTAGACTAGCACCGTCTATCGTGCGTGATACCACGTGGAAACGGGCCAGGCCAGTGGCAAGGAGTCGAGAGAAGTATCTACAGATACATCTCAGTTCACCCACAGTGCGCCGAGTACGAAGTACATAGCTTGATAGTACAGAGTAAATTGACTGAACCCAGACTACCTGTATCGCTGCAGGGCATGTTCTCTGATACCTCATACCTAAATCTGACGTGAAGTGCCAGGATGTCAATTGCCCCTCCCAGGCAACCAGGACCCCCCTGAACCGCTCAGAGGCTAAAGTGTAAATCTCTGACTATCAGGCCATTCTAGAAGGTTGAGGATACTACCTTCCCTTACTCCGTACCTCTCTAGAGTGGCGGAATTATTGCAGTAAGCATCGTATTGTCTCCCAATTCAGGCATAAATCCCGCAATGACGTCCATCTCATATTTCACATATTATACCTTCATCAGCATTTGGTGCAGAGTACTCTGCTACAGGCATTAAGGCCATATTCAGGTCTCAATATGTACTGCCCCACCTGGTTACATCCATAGTCTCAATAGTCAATACTGCATACTGCACTGCATACGGTGCTAACTCTAAATGCAACTGCCATATTACCAGCGGGGCACCACGCATAAGGGCTAAGGAGTCCCAGGAATCAGGAAGATGGAATTTTAGCGAGGAGCCAGGGGGCCGCGGAATGTTCGATAGTCTTCCCCGTTGGATAGTCTAGATAGGGATGGAACTTGCGAGACTAGTTGTAGATAGCATTTTGATCATCATGCTTTAGCCTAGGACTTTAGGACTGTACGAGCACTCCGTATTGGTGCACAAAGTTCAGCGCTGTCCTCAGCTGTATCACGCTGAAGATTACTACTGGACTTGTTGGAAGGTGAAGCCTGAACAACCCGAATTGAGTTGATGCCAATTGCCCACTGGGTCTGGTGTGGGGTGTCCTAGTGCTGCCATCCGCCCACTTGGTGCGTACCCGAAACTGTCTTCAGTCGAAGTGGGCATGTTTGCTTGAAGATCTGAGACGAAGCTAAAACTGGCAAAACTCACTTTCTGGCCAGAGATTCAGGGGGAGTAGCAATTGGCAAGTATCTCATTATTATGAGGGGTCTGGTGGTGATATGAAGAACTCATGAGTAATGCGCTTCGTCTCCATGTCAGGTACCTCCGGAATCCGGATTCCATACTGTCAATTCGCTTGGTGTGGGTACCTCTGTTCCCACGAATGACAGTTTAATCTTCATCTCAGTATGAATAATATCTAGCGATGACAGGATAATCCCTGAGTTCGACTCCCTAAGATGATCCGTGATATACCATATACCCGTTGTAGACATGTAGACGAGTATTTCGAGGATACCTCCATATAGACAAGCTGAGACGCCACAGAGTTGCTCCATTCACACTTCAAAATGCGTGTTATCAGAAGGTACCGAATCTGTCAATGATTCCTAGAGAAACTCCTTACCAAGTACTGAAGTAGACACTCCATAGGCGCTATTCTGACAAGGAAGAATGGACACAGTAAGTAGGGTTATATCTAGTCTATCCGATAACTATTTCGTTCTCTATTCACCTTTTATGATCCTTGCCTATTATCGCAGTCAATATCAACCAAGTCTCTTGCTAGTAATAAGTCCGGGTAACTCGTGGCTAGCTACATCGGATTATGAGAGAGGGGGAAGAAAACGTGCCTAAGTACTCCGTACTCCGCTACGTACTATTGTTATGACTTTTCTCCCTCCCTTTTCATTACTATAGTATCATATTATTATTTCTTCCCCTGTATCTATTTCTCCATCTATCAGTCTGTACTTTTTCTTCGT
>JAABUG020099103.1:0-45592 GCA_011319215.2 Scortechinia acanthostroma
CGCCGCACTACGGATTCCCGCTTTTGGAACAATTAACCGTCCATCTCTCTGACCCAACCTGGAGACGAGGATGAGACCAGATCTACAACATCCATCGAACAAAGACATCAAGCTAGAACAGTCGGCTTCCAGCCAACAAGTCACAAACTCACAGACACCCACCAGTCCACCATCGTCAAAAGGCAAAACGGCAAAACAAGATCGCCTTTGTCTGCACGGGCGGGCTGTCCAGTATCCACTATTCTCCATTCGAAGCGGAGATCCCAGAATCACCCGGCGAATAACCGGAATCTAGGCCATTCACCGCCGATTTGAGTCATCGAGAGTTGGCTGCAATAACAAGAAAACGGGGGATCGTCATTCGAGTCGGGAATCTTGTTCCCTGCTGGAGGGAAACGAGTGGGAAACGCCACTGTGTCAGGGTCGTTGTGTTTCTGGCGGTAGAAGGTCGGAGGTTGATGGCTTACTGAATGATATGGAAGTGGTTAGAACTCACCGCTAGTGGTCATCACCAGAGTCAAGTTGATGCCATCATCGCTTAACGGTTTGCAGGTTGCAGACGGCCGACACGCGTCCAGGGTCGGAAGGATTCCCTCGGAGGGTACGGAGTATAACCGAGCACATTGCACATTGCACTCTAAAATAGCAGAAACAAGGATGAAAACTGTCGGAGATGAAAGGTTTGTTTACTCATTGCATCGTTATTATTATTGAATCAAGAACGAATTTTGATATCATTGACAACCTTGTGACCTGATTCCCATGTCCATTGTCCAAGGTAGTTTTCCTATCAACGGCAGACAACACCTATCCCAAGCTCAAGCGCTACACGTGGAATAAACACAGCGGAGAGAGCGCTTGGTCGAAATCCCCCACTCGTAGATACTTACTTACTCCATCTTAACGTCTTCGCCATATCAGTCAGGTCAAGCGAGACATCATCCCATTTCGTATTTGTTGTAGGTAAAAAGATCGCCATCCCGTTCTCACCGTCGGTGACCGTCTATCATCCAACCCCACTTGACTCCAGAGAAGAACATCTAGAATTGTTCTGGAACACCCACCCTGGCTAAATGCCAGGATGCTTACAGCCGGTGAGACGGTAACAAACGGCGTTTCAATATCCACAGATAGACTACTCATAGTAGATGTCCGTCGGACGCTTACACTTATCCCGCTCGGGGTTACATGGGCGTTTGAGGTGTGCTTCGTCTAGCCAACCACGCCTCAAGTGTCGTGTCGTTCTCATTAATAATTTGTGGTGGTCGTCGTATTACTTCGTAGTTCGTGCTAATAAGTATCTACTGATATCGAAGCATCCAGAAGAAGTGGAGTCAGCAGTCAGCCTTGTGGGTTTCGCCGGTGATATATAAATATCTACGGAGTACTCCGTCCGGGGTCTATGTGGTGAGATTGGTGATTATATGTAACCGTTGGCTGACGGATGCTGGTTTGAGGCGACTGACACAGAAATGACTAGAATTGACGAGTGTAGCTTGTTGCAGGAGTATTATCGAATAATACTATTGTAAGAATATGACTGATTCCTTGAATACTTCCCCGGTTGTTCGTATACTCCAACACCGGGAAGCTGAACGAGCTATCGGGATGACGAGCACCAATACGCGATATATTTAGGATTTCACATGGAAAGGTGCTCTACACATCATGTAATGAAGCTATTTACCACTTCGTCAGCTGTCAAAGAAATGAGATCAAAACATGGCGATATCGCATGGAGTATCTACTCGGCTACGAAGCACCCTCTTCTGTACCTCGGTTAAAGTCCGGAGTACGGATTGAACGATATACCAACCGTACTTGCCAATCGAAACAAGGAGATGTCAGCTGAGCGCGATAACCGTCATATGTCAGTAAACATGAAGAGGGTAGCAGACATGACAGGAATTTTTCGGAAAAGGGTTGCGATCGGTAGACAACAAACTCCGTAGCAACCATCATATGAACAGGACCGAGGCAGCAACATCATCCCCAGTGACGAATGTGGCTGGTCTTCTCCCGATAGCGATGTCCGTCAAGGAGTAAACCAGGTATCATTATTGCTACACCAAGACGACATCGAAGTATATCCATTAGACTACCGCGCATACCCATTATCGCAGGCTTCGCAGCTTGACCGGGAATCGCCGATTGGCGTTCGCCACAATCCCCCATTTTCAATTCCCGGACCTCGGATGAAGTATGATTAACAATATGATATATCCAGCGATGATCGTCCGGGGAAGCACGAAAAGCGAAGCTCGGTCGCCCCTAGGTTTAAGCTAATAGTTGACAAAAACCTGGAATTTGGAATCCGGGAACACTCCTGCGGACGGAAAGGTTCTCGATACTTCCGCCTGCTCCTGCTCCTGGAAACTGGGAGCTGGGCCTGTAGCTGGCACTGGAAGCAGCTTCCGCTGCGAGGAGGTGCGCTCTATGTATTCATTTTCTGGATTTGATCCGCCTTGCACGAAGTTGGAGATCCGTGCGGCGGGGATACGTACTCTTGTCTTTCTTTGGAATGTATGGAGTCGTGGTAACTGGTAACCCTGGGAGTGCGGAGTGTGGGATTTGATTCTGGCTTGACTTTAGCTTAGGAAGAATATGAGAATGATGTACAGGATACAGGCGAGACATACATACTCTCCGCACTCCATGTTCTACTTCCCCATACTGAAGCTTGAGCTTGAGCTTGGACTCCTCCGCTCAGGCCTTATTGTGTAGCTTCAGACCATGCTGTGCTCCATAGCGATAATAATGTGCAACATGCTGCGGTGACTCTACCAGATTCCGGATTCCAGATTCAGAATCAGAGTTGGAATCCGCAATCCTAGATTAATAGACAATAAACTGAGGTCTAAGACCTATACCCCGGTCGCATATGCAGCAGCCGCAGGCCATCCACATAACGTGGCTGATAGTCGGTAATGCCTGAGCGATCCAAGCTCCCTCTACATCAACAGAGATCAGGCCCTTCATTTCTGTCGGTCGTTGGCATGGCAGGCTGGAATCCCAATCATGGAGGAAGCGGTGAATCACCGCTCATTTGGCGCCCATGGTGTTGGAGCATGGCGTCTGGCAAGGGAGGGGGGCTCATGTATGTACCCTGCACCGCACAGATGTGTGGGCGTTGTATGTGTGCAATGTGCAGTGCATACAGGGTACATAATTATTGATTGAGCAATGCGGTGTGTCTGTTTGTGTTATACTTTGCAGTGTGCAGAGCAGGTAGGTACTTCTGTCCAGTCAACTGGCGAGGATGGATGGATAATCATAGTGGGCCAGGTAATAAATAATAATACATGCATTGCATGAAGAGCTGTAACTGTAAGTGGGCGGAGCTTCAGGGTTGAATCCGGGATCATGGGGCCGTGGAGCCTACGAATCTGATCACTGCGATCTGGAATGTCGGGGAGGATTGGAGGGTGATCCTGGAATGCTGGGGTGCTGCATCTGCATCGCATCTGCACCTGCGCCCTTGATATTTATCATCCATCAATCAAACATCCATCAAGGAATCAATATTTGCTATTCAGTAGTACCAGAAGTACATGTGCTCTGTAGAACCACTAGCTTTGACCTACTCGTAATGGAATGAAGGAGCCCTGAACATGGGAGGGGAATGGACAGATCGTCGTCGTCATCAACAGTTATCGATCAATAAACCTGAGATGCAACATACCTTGAAATCAAAGCACATATTCCCCTTCGAGAAGAACTGGTGAAGACCCATTATTGACCGAATGAGGCTAACTGCCAATGTCCAGGACGGACACATATGTACCTTGGTCAATGCATTCCCACGGTCGGAGGCACCATTCAACGATAGCAGTATGAGTTCCCCGTAGTCAAGTCATCCCTTGATCCGGGATTCGCTCTGCGTTCACGGTCCTATGATATGGTAAATCCCATCGAAGAGACCATCAGACATCAATCTCCACAATCCTGGCCCTGTCTCCTGGAACTGGGACCATTTCCTTCCTTCCGCGGGCCATCCCGTCCCCCCTGTCCCCTTTCCAAGGACTGGCAAGGAGAACTTTTGCCCAAAGTTGATTGATCGCAATGCAATGTCTAATTATCGAGTTGTTAGAAGACCGGATATGATGCCTAGCGCCCTAACGGAAAACGAAAACGCAGAAACAAAGGGACGGGTCGCGGAACGAACCTCCTTTATCCCTATTTCGAAGCATCACTACCAACTCAAGTTAGCTCTCATCCAACTAGTAGGATAGACGTATCCGCCTGGACGGTTGCGATCGTCGATGTGGCTCCCCCGGATGTCTGGAAGGAATTCCCGGTGGCTGAACCACGGCTGTTTGGGCGGTTATTGGGTGTTAGTTCCTCCAATGTCCTTTTGCTTTGATTGCTCGTGATGGATAGGTAGCTTCGGTGTCTGGGCCTAGACTCGGGGATCCTGGACCTCGGGATCTATCTACCCCCTGGTAGTTTGATCCTGACAGTTGATACATAGAATGTACTTTGGTCTCTATAGAGTCGAAATAAGCTGTAGCTGTCATATTCTTCAGGTGTTTGAAGTAGAATTGGAAATAACAATTGATAGCTTGACCACATTGTCGTGTTGGCGAAAGTACTGACCCGATCGGGTAATTGTGATGCTAATTCGATTGCCTGATCGGGAAGGTAACACAGTGCTCTGGACTCTCTAGTCTCTACGATAATCCGTACTATCTTCCGTACTATCTTTTGTAGTGTCCTCATCTCCGCCTCAAGCAAAGTACTTTGTACCTAAGGTTTACCCGGCTTGATGGTTCTGACATTTGGGCGTCAGTCGGTGCCTAGGCGAGACCTCCCCGTCGGGTCAACATCGGTAGTAATGTGATCAACATAAGGAGGAGGCTAGTATGGAGTAGCTGAGAAGGATCGGTCTCAATCTGTCGTTCCTGATATGTGCTCGCAACTTACTCCGTAAACATCCTGAAACTCATTTACAAGTGACTCAGGGGCATATTCTCGTCAGGAGTTGTTGACCGTCTTCAAAGGAGCATCTTCCGAGTGCGACACCTTCTGACATGTGTCATGTTGATTCCTCGCTGCTTGTGACATCGGTCAAATAGATGACAGCCACCTACACATGGCGCTGGTAGTACTCCCGTATAGTCAATGGAGAAAACTACTTGACAAGCGACACAAAGAACTCATACTCCGTTTCAGTTTGTCCTCATCAGCCTAGAAGGCGCCTTTCATCTCCATGGATAAAGACCAAACTCTGTTGCGCAGTCGGTTAGAAGAGACGGAGTATTATTTACCGAAGGGTTCGCCCTCCATTTTTCCGTCAGCTACCTAAGTACCATGGGAATAATCCCACGAGTCACAAGCTTCGCTAAAGTCACGGGAAAATCCGATCTGGCGGAGGAGGCGTGTTTCATTGTCTCGTCCTGGTTGCCTAGGCTGGATAGGTGGTGTAGCTAGTGTTGCCCCCAAAGACGGGGAGAGCTCCGAAGGAGCGGGAAGGAGGCCGTTGAATGGGACAGAAGTGGCTTACGATATCCAATCTAGCTTCATCATGTTACTTCAAGGGCTGGAACATGGTATCCGGGGGCGCGGGGAAGCTTTGAAGCTGGAGACAAAGACATGGATTTGACGCGTTTAGGTCCATGTCTTTGATCTTTGAAGCCGAGTCAAGGAGCTCCGCGCCCCGTTCCCGCGTTCTGGGTTACAGAGCAATCCTCCGAGGTAGTACCGGTGGCTCATTTCTGGGGTGCAACCGTGCAACACTGCCTTCGGAGGTGGGGGAACCTCTCAGGAGGGAGAAGCCACCTGCTGATAATCACGGTTCACATCAAAGAAACTATGGTTCTTTGGATGAGAGTTGAGGAAGATTTGGCCTGGTCTTATGGTCCATGAGCATGGCTAAATGATTTTGCTGCGACCGCGAGATGCGACGGAAGAATTGGAACCATAAAATAAGGACCGAAATAAGGACGCATGCGCAACAAGTCTTAGATAACAATTAGCCGAATCCCCACTCGCGGAAGCCGCCCATTTTGCCGCGCTTTATTCCTTTCTTTTTCCTGCTCGTTATTTGGAAGCCACGATCAGGAGTCAGTCGACTCCAGGTCAGTCTTCAGGAATCAGGAGCCAGCGCAAATGATTTAGGCAGAGACCACTTGACTATCAGAATGCAAAGATCGATCATTTCACAGACCTGTTGTTTGTCGCCTTGACCGCCAGAATGAATGGCCAGGGAACAACACACAGACCAGGGCCTAAACACTCGACTTCTACCTATCTACATGCAACGTTTGTAATTTGATATCTAACTGGACCATCGACATGTATATACCGCCGTGTGAACTCGCAGACTTACATCCGCCCGCTGTACGTACCTCTGTGGCATCGTGCATCCGCTGCGAGGAATGGATCAAACAATAGGAGCGGTGAAAATCGAGCTATCATCGTAGTGTGATTCGACCGCCCACATGTTCTGTTTGAGCTTGGACACAGCAATCAGCTTTCAAGGTCGTTGACCGCAAGAAACACAGGCGCATTGAGTCAAGTTGAGTGCCAAAGGAAGCAGTTTGATTGTCGCAAGGATGGAAGGTGGCTTTCTTTTACTTCTTTTGTTCTCTCTACTTTTGATCCGGAGCACATGTGGTGACTGGAGAGCAAGATCGACCGCCGGAGCAGTGGCGACCATGTCGACCACCACTAGGTATCAGCATTCACTGCAGGATTGTGATCAAATCCAAATGAATTTCTCGGATGAAACGACAGTCAGAATTGGGGCCTGTCTTACTCTTGTCCTGAGAAAGTGATGCTACTCTCGTTGATTTGAGGCTGCTATTGCATATGAAGCTCGTATATCAGACAGCTGTCAGACTCCGAAATAGCTCCGTAGAGTCAGTGAAATTGCACCGGGGGCTCTATCCGGCCGGTGGAAATTATTCCTCTGATTTTTGGAGGATTATTCCACCGGGATTTTTCTCGAAAATAATTAATTGTTATTTTATTATTTTCTTGAATGTCTCGTTCCCCGTTCCTACCATATTTTATCCCTTATTCCCCACGCCCGCCCCCAATCCGATCTTCCCCGGCCCGCGGTCCGGCGAAAGGGAAAAATAAATAGATAGAAAGCGGAAATAAATAAAAACATAAATAAAAACAAAGAAATTAAATAATGCAACGAACAAAGGCCAGAAGAAATAGAAAAAGATAGATCCACGCCCACAGGACCAGGATCTCTGCTGTCAGATTGTTCTACTCTCCGTCCAACAGCTTCACATCCAAAGAACGAAGTACCTAATATGGGTTCGCATTATCCTTCCACATCCATATCAAACTGGACTGATCACCTTCGACGACCCGTACACTACTGCTACACTTAAGACCTTCGACTCATACCATCTCCTTCTCATATCCAACCATCTATTGCATACATACGGAGCGCCCCTTCCGCCTGATCGCCGCACTTGACGACTCAAAGGTCGCAGACCGTTGTCACTCCTCCCCCCTTCAGCTCTTGATCGTTGGATTTTCGGGCGGCAGTTTTAAATCAAAAATAAGAAAATATAAACCCGATTTTCTGCACCCTGTGTGGTACTTATTTTCGATTGCAGAGTGGTGGAGCCCAAACATATTTGTTTTTTTATTTTTTAATTATTATTTCCAACCCCCGCGACGCCTTATCTGTTGGGATATATGCAAGGGAGTCCAGACACTTCCGATCGATCTGGCCCATCCATCTATATACATATACCCAGATCCCCATTATTCACTGCTGCCAGCACTCATCTTCAGCAGTAACAACACCATTCACTCTTGTCACAAGAGTATTTATCCTTGTGATTCCACAACTCAGAACCATCTCCTCTCCACCCTCCATACCCTTACACACTTCCACATACTCCTACCTCTTCTACTGCTTCTTCAACGCGACACCTTCTCCTTGGTATCACACCTGTTCCAGTTGTACCAAGATACGGAGAAGACACTCAAACACACCGGAACAATGTATCCCTGCCTCGCTTTCAGTCACAACCAGTCCAGCATCAGGTCCACTCCGAGCGAAGCCAGCCCAACCCTCATCAACCATGTCACAGCTATCAGCGACAGCTTTATCGGCGATGGCTTTTTCAGCTCCTTCGACTCGGAGGTTCCTAGAGCCCCTCCCCCCTCTCTGGACAACGATACTCTCCTCGATATCCACCCCCGGAAAACCTCCTTCTCAGATGTCCTTGGAATGAGCAGCGCCTGTGCTTTTCCCTCTTGGCCCATCCGCCCCAGTCTACAGAGCTCAGACTCTGAGGGCTCCGCTGCCAGTGCGTACCTCTCGGATGAGGACCTACTGTTCACCAGTGGCCCTGCTTCCTCTTCGGAGTCGGCTATCGAAGAGGAATCCGCTGCTCTGGAACCTGCCATGGGCGCTCACTCCTTGACCACCGAACAACAGATCCAGATGTTACGCGCGGCTGCCGAAGAAGAAGCTCACCGCGCCCGTTTCCTGGCACAAGTTCAAGCACATGCACGCGCCCAGCAAGCTCTTCGTGTCGCTCAGATGGCTGCAGCAGAAAAGGAGAACGCAAAGAGCAAGAAGCGCAGGACTTTCTCGGACAAGAAAAGACGCACGACATTCGTCCGGACCATTTCCAGCCGTTCTTAGAGTATTGGGGTCATCGCATCTTCTTACTTTGTTACACCGTAATTGATACCCCCACTGCTCGCAAATCCGTTCACCCCACGTCTTTTCTTTACAACTTGTTTATCGGTCCTCGGAGTTCTGGCATGTCAGCTGCATGGCCACTGCATAGCGCTTTTGATTCTCTCCATTTTCCAATTTTGAACGTTCTTCAAACTCCCACCTGATGATCAGCTATCAGAGCTCCTCATCCTCGAATCCCCGCAGCAACTGATAGCATCTACCTTTTGTCAGATGCAGATGACAAGGCACCTGCTCCGCACCTTTCTGGAAAGGATGAGCAAAGCGCGAGTCTCTGGCGATGACGCGACAGGGTATATGCACGTGCATCACTCAGGGTCCCATGCAGCGACCTGGTTGGTTGGTGAGGTTTACGCCGCGGAATTCGCAGTGCGACTGGGAGAGCCGCGATTTGCTGCCCGAGAAGGGCGGCCTGATTACATAATTTCCCCCTCGCTGACGGCGCATCACCACCAAAAAATAAACAACTGGTCATGCCCCTCCGCGCCTTGTTTTCTCACCTGCTTATCGTCGTGGCGTATCTCCTCTGCAACACTTACAGGGGGGTTATGCGCCATGGATCGGCCTATCAATCTCCACGATCTCACCGCCATTGTGCCAGGCGGTTTCTATCAAGTCTTGCACCTAATAACAATGACTCACCAGAGATGATGCCGTCGCTGTCGCCGTCCAGGCCTGATGGCTTCCTGGTCCGGTGCTTATCAGCCTCTTTTCCATCACATCTTCTTTTCTAATAATTTGATTGTTTTGATGCGTTGTCGCGATGGCGTTGGTGGGCATAGCCGGCGCGCTGTCCTCTGGATATTTCGGGCTTCTTCTTCATCTTTTCTTTTCTTCATCACCAGCGAGCATGAGACTATCTGTCCTACCTTGTTTTTTAGCGTTTGATATCCTGTGTTTAGATACCCAGTCTTGTCTGTACCTTGGTCACATCGTCATATGTTCTGGCGCCTCATACCTCGAGCCTGTTACATCACAGCTCTTGCGTTGCTTGTGTTCTCATCTGCTAGCTACATGCAGCGCATAGCATAGCATTGCAAATACTATTAATCAGTTCATATGTTAATCTCTTCCATGCAAGTAGGTTTAGATAATGTAGTTAGATGAAATAGACTTCCTCAAGAGATGGAATACAACCAGTGTACATGAACAAGTAAAGTACTCTAATCATTATTGTAGAGAGTATTACATTCTATAATCTTTCCGAAGAATCTACGGAGTAGAGATACTACAACCCCTTCGCTAGTAACTCCCCCCCAACCTCCCTAATCAACCCCTCCTTCGCAAAAACCCCCATCTCCCCTTTCGCTCTGACCGTCTCCGCAATCCCCATCGCCCGACAAAGATCAACAACCGCCCCATCCGCCGGCGCCTCGTAGACCAGCAGCCCCAGCGCAAACAGTAAGCCGTGCAGCGCCTCCGCGCTCTCCTTTTCCTGGGCGATCGCTTCGACCAGCGACGCGGTGAGCTCGACCTGTTCCTCCTCGGTGAGTTTATCGGGGAGGCCGGCGAAGCGCGCGTTGTGGTTTGCGGCGGAGAGGTTGTAGGCTAGGGAGGCGGCGACGGTGCGGAGGTTTGGGTGTGGGTCGAGCAGGGAGGAGGTTGTGAGGGTTAGGACTGTTGTGTGGAGGTTGCTGCTGCTACCGCTGCTACCGCTGCTGGCGGTGTTTGTGGTGAGGTGGTCGAGGTAGAGGGGGGAGCTGAAGAGGTTGCAGATGAGCTGGAGGGTGACGATGCGGAGGTTGTAGGGGCAGGATGACGAAATGGATGGGGAGAGGAGGGTGAGGAGGGTGGTGTGGTTTGGTTCTTCGGCGAAGAAGCTTGATACCCTTGTATCGAGGAAGAGGAGGCGGGCGAGGTCGACGAGCGCGAAGTGGTTCTCTGGCGGGAGGGCGTGGAAGGTGGATTGGAGGTAGGAGGCGAAGGTTGGGAGGGCGTCGGGAAGGGCGACGTCTGCTGCTGGGGAGGTGGGTGTGGTTGACGATCGGGCGGTGATGAAGGCGATCATGGACTTGAGACGCGGGTCTTCATGGTGCGGCTGCAGTTTCTGGACTAGTTTGTCTAGCGGAGGGACCTTCTTGTACATGACGAAGTTGGATAGATGCCGCTGGAAGCTGGGGAGATGGAGTTGGCGATGGCGATGGGTGGGATGGGCCATCTCGATGAGTAGACGCACGTTGCCGCGCAGCTTGGCCGGGTCGGCGCCGCTCCATTCGTCGAGTTTGTTACCCTTGAGGAATGTCATGAAGGTAGGCGTCGCTCGTACCCCGTACTTCATGCTGACGTCGTAGGCCGCGCTGATGTCGACCTTGATGAGGACGGCCTTGTCGCCTGCCTCCTCCGCCAGTTCATCGTAGGTAGGATATACAATCTTGCACGGTGGACATGTCGCTGAGGTGAAAAAGATGACTGCACACGATTTGACCGCTGATTCGAGCTGTTCCTCGAGCTGGCTGAGGTTGCTGACCTGTCGTACAGCGCCATGGCGAGCTGGCGCTGCAGCTGTGACTGGTGCCCTGGGAAGCGGCTGGGGAGCCGGCGCTGCAGCCTGCGTCACACCGCGCAAGGCCTGTTCAATCTGCGGCTTCATCATCTGCCCAAAGGGGGTGCTCAAGAATGTCTGAGGCAAGTTTTGAATGTGTTCTGGGATGCCCTTCCCGACCAGGAACATCGCAAGATCCTGCGTGAAATTGTTGCAATTGTGCAGGAAGAGGTCGTACGACTGCGGTATGCTTCAGCTTATGCCTAATGCGAGGGTGAGTGAGAGTCCATACCTCTGGTGTATAGATTGACCCAAGTGACTGGATGTACTCTTCAATCACGTCGATAGGGAGCTCGGTCTTCCCAAGAAGCAACTTCTCCATTGGCTGTCCGTGATGTGTACTACCAGGTATGGATGTTTGAATCCCCTGGCCAAAGTAGTACTCAACACCATTGAGTACAATAGAGGTGTGGTATATGGCATCAATATAAGTTCCCGTCAATGCCAACGAATACTGCAACATGTTAGGACAGCCACTACTGGGTCTGGAAATGTGCGGTAATCCATACCATCCTTGCGAGACCCTACAGAGCACATTAGTATTAGACAAACAACTACTTTACAAACAATCATACCTTGGAGAGGTCATAGACATAGAGCTCTACGTCCATCTTGACGTGGATGTGGCCAGGAACGAGTCGTTTCGAATCAAATGAAGCCCGTGCCCAACGACCCAAGCCTGTATCCAAGAAAAGTTCAATAAAATCAAATATCCGAGACTTTGTCAAGAGTTGATGTGTTTGACCTGCTGCAACTGCGACAAAAGTTGCCGGAATACAGGCATCAATTGGATCACGTCAGCCGATCTCCGTCACGGGGATTCGGTCATGTTCGATCAGATACTATCATGTTGCATGTGTCTAGGGTGGTGTCTTATCAAGCAAAAAACCTTTGCTTATTTCGATGCGAAACCGCAATTTCTGGCAAAAGTCCCATAAGTCCTTGGAGAGAAGCCCCTGGTAGAAACTCTGTACCTGTAGATCTTATCGCGAAGCTACGCCCATGGACCACTCGGAGCGCATTTCGTCTCCGCACCCGCATCTCTTCCTTTGACGACAACATCTCCAAGTCAACTGCATTTTAACCCTGCGACATGGTAAGTGCACTCCTTTCTACTCATTCTTCATCACCAGTGCCACTCATTAACCTTTCTTCAGCCCCCCAAGAAGCGCAGCGCCCCCGCCACCTCATCAGCCCCAAAGAAAGCACGGCAATCCAAACTCGCCAAAGAAAACGACATCAGCGCCGAAGAAGAAAGCGAGATCAAAGAAGTCTTCCACATCTTCTCAACAACAGCCGCCGAATTCCCCAATGAAAAAGAAGGCGTTATTCCCCGCGAGGACGTGCGCAAAGCGCTCGTGTAGGTCCTCCCCATTCATTCATCTACAAACCCAGCAGGAACGAACGCAGTATTGACGCAGCACAAAAAGAGCACTAGGTCTCCCTCCCTCAGACTCGAGCGAGCTGCACTCGATCCTCTCCGCCGTTGATCCAACGAATACCGGCTTCGTGCCGTATGCGCCGTTTGTGTCCGTCGCGGCGGCGAAATTGAGGTCGCGGTCTGATGAGGCGATGTCTGCTGAGGTGGATGCTGCGTATCAGCTCTTCACGAGGGGAACAGATGAGCCGATTACGTTGGGACATCTGAGGCGCATTGCGCGCGAGTTGAAAGAGGATAACCTTGGTGAGGAGTTGCTCAAGGATATGATTCTTGAGGCGAATGGTGGCGCGGGGGTGAATGCTGGTGTTACGCTGGAGCAGTTTCATGATGTTATGACTCGGGCTGGGGTCTTTTGATTACTCTTTTGTTCCATTGTCTTTCTTCGGGTGGGTTCAAGGCGTTGGAGGTGGTCTTACTGTTTTAGCGGGTGCTTGGGTTGGGATTTTCTTCTTTAGATCTTGTCGCACATACCAAGCTAGTTACATGCTGCTACCCTAGCTTTCATCAGAGTACATATCAATCTGTACCAAGTCGAAGCCGTCACAATACAAGTCCCATTCTGAGATTGCTAAATAGAAAGTCAGATATATAGCAAAACTTGTTGAATCTACACATCACAGTCCGATGTGGTGTAATGGCTAACATCGCTGTCTCTCACACAGCAGCTCGGGGTTCGATTCCCCGCATCGGAATAACTTTTTGCACATGGTCTTTATCTAGAGTCATTACCCATCCTGACAAAGAACTTCCAAAATCCACTCAGTGAGATACGAATATATATATGTATGGTATTACTGATCTTATGTTTTGATAGTTTTCTGAATGGTACTAGAACAAGTTCCGCTTTCAAAGAAAGATATGAACAAAGAGCGGCCATCCGTCAACGCCTAAAATATGCAAAGTTGGGGTATCATTATAAACAGAATACGCAATTCGGAAGGTGTTGATCCGGGCAGTTGTCCCGACGTTTTAAGGCGTCACCTCAAGAGAAGACTTGCCGATTGAAATCGCATTATCGTCAGCCAGAAGCTGAAGCTTGTCGAGGGGCACATCAAATCTGTCTGCCGCGGATACGCTTGTCGCCGGGGACGTATCAGGAGAACCGTCGGTAATCGTAGATGTCGTAGATATATCATTTGATGTTGCGGAATTGCAGACGGACTCGAGCTTCTCGCCCTCCACTGCGTATGTTTCCTCCGTCTGAGTATATTCTGAGCGTTGACGATCAACGGCTTCGTAAAACAGCATGAAAGCACCCCCCTGAGACATCACGCTTGCCTCACTGACCATTTGTACATCGTCGTCACTCAATCGGAACCACCGCTCAGGTTTCTCCTTCTCGCCATCCGCCTCCAGCACGGTGTCTGGAACGTGCGCCGGGAAGAGATCTGACGGGTATTTCCTGTAGCAGATATAATGTCCATTTTCGTGGCGGCCATAGTGCGTAACAACGGCCCGCAACTCGAAAAAGCGACCGGAGACATCGGAAGCCGACCCGGCTTCAGGAAGCATAGACTCCTTAGGGTCAGTACCCCATCTTTCGGTGTCCCTCTGGTCCCAACTGGAGGACTTTGTCCCCAGACACCATTCATTCAAGTCAAGTACGCTGGGGAATCTGACAGCAGCATAATTCTTCCTGAGCATCCCTGTATTCTCATCGAACATGCTTCGATTGATATGTATCACAAGGCATTTCGGCGTCCTCGCAATCACCGCCTGTCTTGATTTGGTCGACGATACGCGGTTCTTGGACGGAATATGACACTTCTTCGACAAGGTCTTCTCCGCAAAATCATCCTCTTCTAGTGCCTCCTCAACAGCCCGCAATCGCTCTTGAGCTGAGGTTCTGAGTGCGCCTGACACTTTTGAGGAGTCAGGCATGTCTGGCAACTTCATGTCTTCTTCGATCTGCTTAAGAAGATTTTCTAGCTGGTCCTTAGCGCGTAAAAGGGTGCACTTTGCACATTCCACACCTTCGATGGGCTCGAGGTGCATGTACTGATCAAGGCATTGCCGTACGTCGTATTCTTGTTGCCCTCCAAGTGGCACCGTAAGGCAGTTGAAAGGAATGAGCGAAAGACCTTCGGTCCAGCCGCATTTCATGCAACCTACTCTTTGCGCAAGAAGGCCCTCCAGAGGGTTGCGTGTCGGGTACCGTTCAGTTGCCCGACCAGATGAAAAGTCTCCGTCGTCCGCATCCGTATGTGAAGATCCTGCTCCGATGATGTTCTCGCCCGGCCCTGCCATTTTCAACCCCAGATTCCTCGTCCTGCGTTTCGTAGCTTGCTGCACCTCTTGATCGATCTGACCCACAACTTTCGAAAAATATTCCTGCGCATCCTGCTGCTGCCAACTGCTCATCGATTTGAGATCCGCCGGAGTCCAGAGCCGCTGACCATGATTATCAGCATTGTTTAGCCGCTCGATAATGCCTTTAAGAGCCTGATGGGTAGAAAAGGATCCTTTATCCCCCAGTGTCTGGATGTTGCGCTCCAGAAACTCCACAAGCGAGCGCAGAGATGCTAGACCCTGAATGATGCTATTCTGGTAGCATGAATTGTCCCAGTTTCCGAGCCCCGGAGGCACATTGTCCTTGGCGCCGAGTAACGCCGTACTGAATCCAGAAAAGGTCGTAGAACTAGGAATGAAGGCGGAGAGGGAGGAGTTGTTGAGTCCAAGGATACGTTGCATTGCTTCGCTCTTCGCTTGAAAGTTCATGGAAAGGAGGTCCTTGTCAGTTGAGTCCAGTTTCGATGTCTTCGAATCCAGAGCAACAACTATTCGAGACGGCGTGCAATAGACTAGGAGGTTCCACAGAGCTCGTGGTATCGAAATCGGTGTAACTGCAAAATAATTTAAGACGAAATAAGCCAAAAGGCCAGCCGCAACCCCGTAGGTCAAAGTCTTATTATTACTCTGCAACCGCTGCAGTAACGTCTCATGGTGGCTATTTTGAGCGTTATGGAAAGGACTCTGAGTGAGGATGTCATATCCCCCTCTTCGAGCATTCATGGCTAACTAGAAGAAAAGAATGAGGAGAGCATAGAGGCTTTTGGAGCATCAAATGAGAAGGGAAGGCGAAGAAGATGTGTGCATCTGTATGAAACAAGGATCGTCTTACGCCAGCTCGCGTCAACCTCTGTAAAAGAAGCCGCGGGCTGCGGTTGTGGTCTCTGTCGGTCACCGGAACTTTTGCTATCGATAAGCGGCTTCTCCACGCACATCAACAACTTTCTCTTGACTTTTTTTTCATTTCTCATCTCGAGTATCATAAACACAGAATGGCCAAAGCGAGACGTAAGTTTTCTGCGAAGAGACTACAAGAGAGTATGCCTTGATGCTAACGTCATTGTGAATTATAGCCAAGTCGATACACTCTCGCGCCGCTCGGCGAGCGGCTTCCCCAAGTCTCGACGTCGACAAGTCGTTGACTTCACTGCCACGAGCTGAAAACACTGTCATACCGCGGGATTCTGTTCTGAATGACCGCGCCAATGCTGGGGTGTCGAAAAAATCAAAGGCCAAAGCCAAAACAAGAGCACAGCGCCTAAGGCAGCAAAAGGGCATTGAAAGAGCTGAAATTGTCTACTCTCGGTTGGAGAAGAAGGTAGCCAAGAGTGTCTCTCAGGCTAAAAATGTCAAAGCACGAAGGGTATGAAGGTTCTTGTCTATGTCTGTGAGAATGCAAACGCTGACAGTTGGCATTCAGTCTGATTGGGAAGCTTTAAATCGCAACGTATCTGGGTCCGTGTTCGAAGCTCTTCAAGAGCCGGATGACGATACCCACCTTGACGATGCTATGGTTGATGCTTCTGGTGCGACTGAAACAAAAAAACGGACATCAAAGCCAGCGAAGGTCACGCAGAATCCTGTGGCAGACCATCATGCCGACATCGACGTCGATGATGACATTACTTGAGAGATTCGATGGGACAAGATAAAGCTATTTCCTTGGTCTGAGCTGATTGATCATCCGCTCAATCTCAGCAACGGCTGGTCCCGAAGCTTTGGCCCGAAGAAGCTCAAGAGTATTGACGTCTTTTGCTCTGTGGGCTTCCTCTCCGGCCTTTACGATCATTCCACATTTCACCCACATTTCAATCCTCTCTGCGACGGGCAGATTGGTGCATTTCGGAATAAATAGCGAAGCAAGCTTGGTGTTGCCAGCACCTAGAACTTCATTATAGAAAGGCTATCACGTTGTGAGTATGTGTTTAATGAAATATCAGAGTGTGGCTAGTGTTTTACTCACCTCCCACCCAATGGGGGATTTCTTGTTTTTGGCTATCTCTTCCAATTCACCCCAGTCTCTCTTGGCAACCAGTGCTCTTAGTCGCAACCACCAATATGTCTTGTCCGGCATCCTGAAGTCGCTCTGAATCTTATGCGCTCGTTTTCCGTAGCCGGATTTGATCAGTCTGTAGATAGTATCATTTAGGCTGAGGCCGACAAATTCTGAGCGATCTGCAATGTCTTTGTCCAAAGCCTCTTGGACCTTAAGTAATTGTGACGCTTCAGAGAGCAATTTCTGCTGTAGAACCACAGTTGCATCCTTGGAATCTGATAGTAGCTTAGATGCGAGAAGGAGTTTCTCAGTTTTGTGCGGTAAGTCTGTCGCATTCAGTGCCTCGGACAGGAGGACATTTGAACCATCGATAGGGCGGTCATCCTGGTAGAATAGATCTTTCAGCAACTCAGTATCTTCCCCTCGAGCATTCGCTTCAACCAATGCCGAGGCAATGGGCCGGGTGTTGATCATCCTAAAGAAACTGGCGAGGGGAAGTTTGCTCTTCAAGTGCAAAAGTACATAGATGACAAGATCATCATCTCCACTCTCGATCGCCTTGTCCAAGGCGACT
This sequence comes from Scortechinia acanthostroma, assembly GCA_011319215.2. Taxonomy (NCBI): domain Eukaryota; kingdom Fungi; phylum Ascomycota; class Sordariomycetes; order Coronophorales; family Scortechiniaceae; genus Scortechinia; species Scortechinia acanthostroma. The sequence continues at coordinate 17,520 of JAABUG020099103.1, forward strand.
TCGTCTTCTTCCATTTTCAGCAGCAGCGGAACTTGCTTACCGCCCCGGGGTTCGTGGTTCAGAAGCTGCGTTGCCAGATGAGCGCGTCCTTCGTCGTACGCAGCTTGAGCAATCTGCTCAAAGGATATTCCGGGCTTGCCTTCCAATTTCTGCACAATGAGTTTGCACACGGCTTCGTCATCGACTGTGGAGACCTTGACCTTCTGGCTGGCCCAGTGCACGTAGATCTTGTCCGCTGGGATCTGCAGATATTCGGATATTCGGATGGAAAGCAGATATTCATGTCGGTTCACCAGACGTTCGATGAGTTTCTCTGGTGTGAGTCGCAGATATTGCTCATAAGAAATAGGCAGCCCTATTTGGTAGTCTCTCACTGCTTTCAGGACTCGAAGTTTCTCCGTCATCTCCACGAACTCATCGCTGTTGTACAGATCCAGGACAGACTTCCCATAGGAAGCAGCTTTAAGCAGCCTCTTCTGCCAGTAGACGTCAAATTCATGACCCGCGGCCTTGACACAGGTATCTACCGCTTCTGGTAAACTGGAGCGAATGCGTTGTATGTTTTCGTCAGCCTTGGGCGACTTTTTCTCCAACAGATCTACTGAGTCCAGAAGGACCGAGGCTGGGCTTGTGGAGCCAAGCCTGAAGATAGCTTCAGTGACATCTGTGCCGAGCCAAGTTGTTAGCCGTCGCCATGCCACAGATCGTGCTGCCCTTACCTGCAACTTTGTGTAAGAACTCGCAGTTATCATTCGTAATCAATCGGACTCCATCACATTCGGGCATCACATGCACAGTGCCGTCGTAGTAATACCTTACATGGTTAGTTTATAAAAAAGGTGCAATTAAAGAAGATGACTTACTTGGCAGCAGCGCCATTGGGACCAATGAGATGTATCTCGTCCTCCCAAGCAATGACAACAGCATCATCACCACACCAGTCGACGGTACGAGGAGTCACTCGAGATTGCGGGTCATATTCGGTGTGTTTAGTCTGAAAATCACTGCTCACTACCCAGACCTTACCCTCGGCGGTATAAAGGGCCACGAATCGACCAGTAGGTGACACGCTTGCATGTTTAAAAGGTCCGTTTTGAAGTACTTTGTCTTCTGCCTCTGTGGAATCAATCAAAAATATGGTCTTGTCGACTGCCAGTAGCACCTCCACTGAACGAGAAAGAGTATATGGTGGTGGAATCAAAGACCACGAAGAAACTTCTCCTTCTGGACAAGGCGCTAGCAGCTTGGGTCGCGGCTCGTCATAGTTGGAAACAGCAATCAGTTGGTTATTTGAGAGCAGAGCGACAAAGCCGCTATTCCAGAACTTGCAAGCTCTTACGCCATATTCTTCAGCTCCCTGCCAGCCAATGTTAGCATTCATGGCTTGGTATATATTTATACTGACTCACATTTCCTAGAGAAAAAGACGTAAAGTCGCCGTACAAGCCGAAATATCTGCGGACTGTTCCATCTTCTGTAATTACTAGCAGCTCTTCTTTTTCGGACCAGCCGAGCCCTCGAATCGTCCCATGTTCCCACTACAAGATTAGCATGACTACATCGACGTTGCAGCCTTTAGCTTTGCTTGATGATATGGCAGAAGCTTACATTGATGCGATTTATGTGCTTTCCAGAGCACGAATAGATGTCAATGCTTGATCTAGCTGTATGAGCATCGCGAAACATGTACGGCTTGCTTGCGTCCCGATGAAGGGCTATTTGTCTCGTCAGTCATTGATATAGTTTAGAATCACGCTTGTAACATACCAATAGCTCCTCCATACGGCGCGCCGGCGACAATGTAGTTGTCCAAGTCCACATCCTCGTCAAAAATAGCGTCATACACGGTGACTTTCCTGTAAAAGCTGTCGTCTAGTCGCTCCCAATTCGCAATAGGATTTGGCGCCATTGATGGTGCTTAGTTACATTCATTGATGAAAGATACTCAGTGCAGAGACACGTATCAGTCCAATGCAGTTATAGGCTTGGACTGATTGTCTGCGGTCTGTTGTCTTCCTATCCGAAGGTCGACATGGGGTCCTATCCCGCGCTAATCCCAATCGGGCCATTTATACCTTAGGCATCATTACGTGCTATTACAGCTCGTTATCTTTCATCAAATGATCCATTTCGCTTCGAGTAGCATCAACATCATGGCTCCAGGAGTCAATCACCATGGATGATAAGGAGGACATAAGGAGTCTCGTCTCGGATCTTTCAGACCTTGAAGTCGCAATTCTACTGTCTCTTGCTATTCATGAACATTGTCTCATTGAGACAACAAACGAATGCATCCATGACGTTGCGAAAGAACTGGCCCTGGTAATTTCGTACACTGATTGTTCGCTCCTTGCTCAACGCCACTAATACATCCATAGATATGCTCGAACGTCTTCGACCGCAGGTTTAAAATTATCGAATGCTCGTCGGTTACCTCCTTCGAAGACTTTTATTCTGAAGTCCTAGTGTCGGACGTATCCAAGGCGAATGCGCCCTACTCACGCCCACGTAAGGGTGCTGAATCTGTATGGCGATAGCCACAACTTTGACTTCACGGCTAGGACTAATCATTCCAGCTGTCAACCCATCACAATACCACTGACTCAAGAGATCGTACGAGGTCGCCTGGTTTCCGCAATGTCTTTGGAGACAAGAAGGTCGCCGACGTCGTAATTGCCAAGAACTTCAATTATGTTGACGAGGGCATACAAGTGCATGCTTTGGAGGTAGGATTTCTTGATTATCACGACGATACTTTGCTGAACCATCGACAGTTGATGCGCTCCAAACGGCTGAAGACACATCATGGCCCAATAGAGGCGCCGCCTGACTTCCTCTTCGTCCCTCTTGTAGTGCGCAGCTCGCACCAGCTTAAACCTCGCTTGAATCATCACCTGGTGCGTGCATCCCTTTGTGCAATAGATGTCTGTTATCTACTGACGTCCAACCAGAACGACCACCTCATCCTCTCTCACTTTCATGATCCTACGGACGGCTATGTTCACCTAGAAGAAAACACCGACTGGCTCTCAGATGGACAATTGTCAGCCTCGTCTGTGGTCCGTAAATCGGAGGCTCAGCTCAAGAACCAGACTCTAGCAGTCGACCAAAAAGTATGCTTTCTTCAACTTCTGGATCGGCCTCTGCTAATGAATTGCAATAAAGTTACTGGACCGAATACAGCAGCTAAGCACCTCGGTCTCAGTGGGTGCAGACATAATACGGTATCAGCAAGATATTGTTGTATTCCTGCGACTAAGCCGCGCCGTTGCTGGGGGAATCACTGCACGATCAAACATGCAGTTTACGAAACTCTCAAAGTACGTCCAGCTAATCTGTTTCGCTGAAAGAAGTGCACTTAATCATTCCTGGCAGACTACTCGCGACATTACACGGGATTGACTATCTGACACCCTCGATTGTGGCTTTGGCGGCAAGGAAAGCGTTCCGCCATCGGATTGTCCTAGCAGAACCTGAAGATGATAGAAGTTTGCAATATGGGAGCGACATACAGGCCGTGACTAAAGTCCTTGCTCAGGCCACTCCGGATTCTATCCTGGACGGTGTTCTTGCACTGGAGCCTCCTTTATGAATCGACAAACACCGAGAACTTATTCAGTGTACTTACAAATTGCCATCCCGCCGACCAGTGACTTTGCTGAGCAGGAAGCATGGCAACGTGTCCATGACGATTTGCCTGTGAAGGTTCATATCTGGGATATATTCTCGGCTCAGCTCAGGCAGCCCACCGTCGCATCCCGCACAGGATCTGTCCAGGTTTAGCCTGGATAAAACAGCTTCTAAGAAGTCTAGCGCACTCACACGGCCCATCAGCAGTAGGATCATCACTATTGTTCGGATTCGTGAGGTCGTAACCGTCAAAATCAATTATGCTTGGCTATTAAAGTAGCTATATCAATTTCAGCATTTCGAAAGTCTGGACTACTAGTACGGAAACCTTTTCTGGTCTACTCATCATTCCGGCGTAATACCACCACAGCTCACGAGGACTGTTCCGTAGAAGCCTTCGCGAGATTTTCAGCCATGGCAATGCCTGCAGCTCGTCCTGAGAAAATGCAGCCCCCCAGAAATGTGCCTTCAAGGGAATTGTAGCCATGCACACCTCCTCCTCCAAAGCCTGCAACTTCGCCAGCGGCGTATAGGTTCGTGAAGCGAGTCCCGTCCGGACGAATGACATTGGCACTCAGGTCTGTCTCTAGTCCACCTAGAGTCTTTCTAGTGAGGAGGTTCATTCGAACCGCAATCAGGGGCCCGTAGCTCTGGTCTAGAAGCTTGTGAGGTTTGACGACTCTGGTGAATTTATCAGGCCAGAAGTTGCGCGCATTCCGGATTAGCATCAATTGCGCGTCTTTGGTGTAGCTGTTCTCTACCTGTGCGTCACGGAGCTCAATTTCCCGTCTCACTTGGTCCGTATCCAGAGGAGGACCTCCGTGTTTTTGTCCGAGGTTGTCCATTTTCTCAAGTAGGTCATCCAGAGACGTCTCCACGATAAAATCCTCTCCGTTCTTCATGAAGGCTTGTACAGGACTCGTGCCGTTGGAGCCGAATAGTCGCTGGAGTAGAAGGAGGATACTTTTGCCGGTGATATCTGGGTTCTGCTCTGACCCTGAGAGGGCGAATTCACGGGCGATGATGCTTTTGTTCAAGACAAACCAGGTATAATCATACCCCGTCGAGCATATATGCCGTAGAGTAGCAAGTGTATCGCAGCCGGGATACAGAAACGGAGGCAGTCGCTTTCCCGTAGCATCCAGCCAGAGCGATGATGGTCCGGGAATGACTCGGATCCCATGCTGTGGCCAGATGGGGTTCCAGTTGGTTAATCCCTCCGTGTAATGCCACATCCGGTCACTATTGATCACACTGGCTCCAGCATTCTGGGAGATCTCGAGCATGCGCCCGTCAACATGCGCAGGAACCCCCAGCACGAAAGACTGAGGCACCTTAGGCCCCAGCCGATCCACCGGCCAGTATTTCTTCACCAAATCCAGGTTTCCGCCAATGCCACCCGAGGAGACAAGCACCGCAGCGCCCCGAAGCTCAAAGGTATCAAAGCTCTTCCGCGAAGAAGCAACGCCTCGCTCCATGTCTGTCGGCTCCAGCACCTGCCCACGAACACCCACCGCAGCCCCCGTCTCAGCATCAACGATGATTTCATCAACCTGATGCCGGAATCGAAACTCAACCAACCCTTTCTTCACCGCTTCTTTCACCGGACCAGCGAATGCCTCGACAATCGCCGGCCCTGTGCCCCATGTGATATGAAATCGCGGAACGGAGTTGCCATGGCCGCCAGCCTGCCCACTCCCGCGTTCAGCCCAGCCCACACTGACGAACCGCACCCCCAACGCACCAAGGTACGACTCCATCTGATCCGTCGCAAAGTTAACAAACGCTTCAGCCCATTTTCTCGGCCAGTGGTCCTTTTCGCGGTCAAATCCTGCGCTGCTGAACCAATCCTCCATGGCTAGTTCTCGACTGTCGCGGATGCCGAGTCGGCGTTGGTTGCTTGAGTTTACGCAGAAGATTCCTCCCAGGGACCAGAATGCTTGTCCGCCTAGGTTGGCTTCGTTTTCCTGGTCGACGATGATGGACCGGATGTTGCGGTTGGAGAGCTCGTAGGCTGCTACCAGGCCTGCTAGGCCGGCGCCTACTATGATGACTGGTAGGTCGTCTGTCATTCTTTTCGGAATGTATCTTAGAGGTTATGATGTCTTTGGAAGTATCAGTCTGGTTATCCGTGCATATGTAATTGTGTGCTGACGTTGCAAGGATCTCCCGCCTACCGAGGTACTTGTGCGATCAGAATCTCACCTACCTGTGAACACAACGGGCGGAGGTTATCCTTAAGGCAGAAGAATTGTCCATCCAGTCTGAGCCACCTTCTCTCGTTGGTGGAAACTGGTCATACTCTCACCTACGCTAGGTACCTCTTCCAGCCGCGCGTCAACTGGTCCGGTTGTGTCACCAAATCACTCATTGAGCTACCCAGGCCCGACGGTGAGACGTTTCAATATCTTCATTCAATCACACGATCCGGAACAACTGCACACGACCGAAGTATCTGATAATGGATGTGGTGGATGACGGATATAGATATTACTAATTTTCAACTGTACTACTCGGAGAGGAGGGCCATCATGTCTGGAATCTTGGCACGTTGCGCATTATAAAATGATATGAACAGACGAAGTGCGTACAGCAAAATATGAACAGCAAGGGTATCGTAGAGTAAGTGAGGGGCAGCCTAATCACTACCTCGATACTCCCGGGGTAGTTCTTAAGAACAAATCAGGCTGCGCAAAGCTAGTTTTCCTTTCCTCGGTAACCCCATTCCTATCCGTGGGTAGTTGAGTTGACTCAATGGAACCCATAACCTTCCGCCATTCTGAAAGCACAGCCCCGACTTCGATCCTCTCGTCTCCGACTATTGCATCCATCTTGATGTCGTTGCGGTCATATCCGAAGGGGTCTTCGAGTTGAGAGCCAATGCCCTCAATGCCGTACAAGGTGAAGATCACAAGACTGACTATCGGGACGGCCCACCATCCCATGTCATCGACCATGGCGAAGGGGAGCACACATCCAAACAGCGCGAGGACTTGCTTTTGATGAATCCTGCCCGTGGGATCAGCATCATGCAAGCGATTTCAACAAGGTGAGAAGTATACTCACAAATGAGCGACAGGGATGGGAGTCAATTTGATCGTTTCCATTCTCCCATACGCATCCGTCAACGTGTTCAGCTGGGCTTGCATCTGACTCGCTCCGGGAGCATTGAACCACCCCCGTTCCACGCCCCTCTTGATAAAACCATCCACAAAGAAGGTCAATTGGAAAGGCAGACCCAGCCCGTCATCCTCATGACCCTCCAGGCCCACGGGAAGGAGGCTCGCGTAGTCGGGGTCATACACCGCGGTACCATTCTCATTAACATCACTCCCCAAAGCCCATGCTGCGCCCCATTCATCGCGGAGGTGGTTCTTGACAGCATAAGGAATCGCCATGAGCACACGGATTGTCCGCTCGATGTCCTGCTGTTCAGCGGCGGTGGGAGGGCCGCGCTCACTGTAGCCGTTTGTGACAATCGTACGGACGAGATTGCGTACACAGGTGATGATTGTGTTCATGCCGTTGCGGCCGTCCCAGAATCTATTGTAGGATGTCTGATTGCGGAACACGAGCATCAAACCCACGACGATAGACAGAGACGGAATCTAGAGCTGTCATCAGCAAATCACTCACATAACGCGACTCAGGAGACCAGCATAACATACAATGCTATTCGGCAGACCAACTGTATCAAAAACATACTCATCAAGGTAGACCACAAACGCCGTAAACAGCGCATGCAGGCACACTGGCACTAGAATCGCACCGTGGATAGCACCCTTGATGAACCGGAACACTAACGGCCATCTAAACAACTCTTAACATCAACCACTCACAAATAGAAATAAATGCAATGAAAGAATACATACCTCCTCGGCTTCCTCCGACTCGATAACAGATGCGGATGCGTCCGCCTTCGACGATGATGCGCGCCCTCGCGTCGAAAGCTGAACGTACTCTCGTTCTGACGCCCCAGCGTCGGAGAGGGAGGGTCACTCGTACTGATTCTCATCTTTGCATTGATCTCTCCACGGAAAACGAATTTGTTGACTGCGAGGATTATTTATCAAAACAAAAAGGTACTCATGATAATTAGACTAGCGGGCAGGAGGGGCGGCTGTTTCAGACAATCTAGCGGTCAACGAAGTTCAAACAGACTCAGATCTACGGATACACGAGTCTAAATCTGGCAAGGCCAGAGCTTGCTAGTCTGATATTGCGGCTCAATTGAATTATGATCTGTTGAGGTGCGGAAAACTGTCTTTATATAGATGGTTGAAGATTTCACCTAGTCGTGGACTGGTGGTGAAGACGTGCTTAGAATATTCGATGGAAGAGGGGCAGCCATTGATCAAGCACAAATAGGGGCGATCAGGATCGAGTCTAACAGCCAACTGGCTCGGGCGGGGTAGATTTACAGTACTGCAATGGCGTTGGTTCATCTGGAGCAAAGATGCACTCTAATTTAGTGAAATATAGTTCTGAAAGCGAGAAAATGAAGACAACGCCTAAGCCGGGGACGGAGGAGATACATGGACCGCTGGTCACAATGCCGCGTAGGAAATGCTGAATGTTATGATAAAAATGCAATGCGCGGGATAGGCCCAATCATTTCTACCAAAGACCGAAGCTAGATGATGTGGTCAAGTACAAAAACAGCTTAAAAGCAGAGGGGGTGCGCTATGGGGTATATGTAGGCGGCTGATGAGATCGAAAAGTGGAATAACAGTGCAGTGGCGAGACAGCAGCTTATAAAGTAACCGGCAAAAGAACAAAACTCCTGCAGGGGAAGGGAACCATTTGAATAGAGACAGCACTTCGTATGTAGAGGTGCAAATTTGGAAGGTGTCCAAGACGATCTGTTCGACACGGACCCCCTGGGCTATCTATGGCATGCCAGCTCTACCATCAAAGGCCAAAGGCCCTGAATCGTTTCGCGGCGTTAGCGGGTTGTCATCGGACGACTCGGAGCGGAACGGTGTGTCAGTGCGCCTGATCGCAACAGGTTGGGATGGAAGAAAGGAGGCATCGGAACCTGTTGTGGGAGCAGAAGTAATGTTGCTCACAGCCGGTTCAGGAGAGGTGGATGCCAGGTTCGGAGTTCGCTCTGCCTCTGCTTCTGACGGAGAATCGTCCTGAAGCCGCATGTTCTCAATGTTATCGGCTAGTCCGTCGTCAACGGGTGCGTCACTCGTTTGAGAGTTGCCCTCCGTGCCCTCTTGCTCTTGCGTTGGAGCTGCTGCCGAGCCCGATTCTGCAGAGGGTTCTTGGCTTCCTGATGGAGCCTCTGGTGCTGACGTCTGCGGAGCCTCCTGGATATCATCATTCTGCTTGCTTGTATCCACATCGTTTGAGTCGTTGGAATCGTCCACGTCCACCTCGGCGCTCAAGTCTGTGTATGCACGACAATTGGGACATTGGAACATCGGGTACTCAGGCGTATGTATAAGACGGCTGACACACTTGTAATGCCATACATGGGCACAAGCCGCCATGAACAAGCACTGATAAGGTCGCTGCCAGTCAGGTCAGTCGTCTATCTTTGGCGAATATCATTTTATAATTGATTACTGACCAGAACTGAGCCAAGGCAGATTGAGCACTCGCGACAACCTGAATAATCCGCAGTTTCCCCTTTTCCAAGGTTCTTGATAAGGCTTGCAGTGTTTTTGCTAAAGATCTGTCAGCTTCACCATCTCAGAAGATATTTCTACCGGTCAAGGAGATCTCTCGTACTTGAACTCATTGGGCTGCTGCTGCCAGGAACGGTTGCACTCGATGCGAATCCGCACGCATCGAAAGATCATCTCCTCGCCGCCTCTGAAATCGATACCAAGTTGTACGATGTCGCCATCCTTGATGGTATAGAGCCTCGACACCATGTTTGGCTGGCTCAACCTCATGTGATTCAAGAAGGTTCCAGAAGAGCTCCCAACATCCTTGATATGCCATTGTCCATTTATATAGAGGAACTCGCAATGCTTCCGACTCACAACTTTTGACTTGAATCCGACAGGGGCATCCGAAGGTTCGGTAGGGTTGGCCACAGGCATACCATCCCGCTCGGAGTATCGGCCGACACGGATTACACAACTTTCCGACGGGAGAGTCCGCGAAATAGGAATGAAGTGCAAGGACGGCCTGGAGCTGTGGCTGGTATCTTGATGGGGAAAGAAGCGGATGGTGGCCTTTCCCTTCGGGTCAGGAGACGAAACATTTTGATTCGCCGTCGAATTTGCAGATTCGGAAGTGTTTGTTGTGGGATTTGCTGCCGCAGATGAGCTGGATGCTTGCAGGTCATCTCGTGTATTCGAGGCCCCTGATGATTCCCCAGAACGCGCCATCGCCTCGAGTGAATTTTCACCGCCGGAGTCGTTCGAAGGGGTGGATCGTGACGAGTCTGTTGAGAGGTCACGGGTTTGCAAATTTACGTCAATAGCGCGGTAGCTAGGAAAGAAGACGGAGCTATAACGAGCGAGAGCAGATTGATCGCTGTTTTGGCATGGAGCTGCATGGGAGGTCCCCACTGACGGGAGAGACGAAGACTCCTGGCTACTCGACGGGGCAGAGGAAGGGGAAAACCAAGAAACACGACTGCTGAGGGTATGACGACGGGAAGAGCGCTGGGGATTTGTAGAAGAGGAAGTGGTATGAGGAGAAAAATGATTCTGAGTGTAGGCTCGTAGTTGGCTTAGTCGTCGGCGGGGCCCAGAGCGAGAATCGGCTTGGAAGTTGGCGGTGGAGGCGGAGACGGTTGATGTAGCCATGTAGGGCGGCAGGCAGGAGGAATAAAACACAGCTGTGCCAGACCAAGAAATTCGTGCTCGGAGAAAACTTGTCAACCAGTCGATGAAATGGTAGACAATATGTGGTCAGATGTCGAACAAGTATTAAGTTGATATGGTCTCACGTCAAGGCCGACACTGTGCCAACGATTTGCGCACTGAATGCTGTGAATATATAATGCTTCGGTCGGGAAGAGAGGAGATGGCGGTTATACTACGCGCATTGCAGCTCGGTAACTATTTGAGCATGAGAGATCCGGAGCGACGATATCGAGTAACGGATTCGGGGATCGAAAGAAATCATCAAAGAGAGGGATGATGAGAGAGAGTAAAGAAAATTCGAGCTTGGTGCGCCGAAGAAGACGGTGGCCAACCATGCGAACCTTTCAAGGACCGTCCGATGGTAAGATCTCCAGTGGGGCAAGAATGTCAATAGACTAAGGAGTAGGAGTAGGAGTGGTAAGTTGGTGGACTACAGCGGATAGTCTATGTGATTAGACTTACTTAAGGGACACAAGAACGGTCTAGTAATGCATGAGCAAAGACGACTCGGTGTGACCTTTGTCAACTCATCGGAGAGAATTTGCTCTATGATTGATTCCATCTTACGTCCCCTTTAAATGGTAGGGATACTCTATTTGAATGGGGCCGCTGGGCCTCATGGGGGAATTCCACATCATCTTCTGGTCGACATTCTTTCGCAGAGGATCCTCCAATGACGCGGTCATTACAGGCAAACAATGGGTCAACAGCCTTTACTGCCACTGTCTTCAATGTCAATGATCTCCGCACGGATAGATAGGCAATTGCTGTCGTTGCGGTTTTGCTTCTCCTCCCTCCCCTGGTCATAGTACCATGCGCAAAGATCCCTCTGGGGTTTTAGTGCGGTGGCTAGCTTGCGGGGCAACCCAAAACATGCTGCAGAGTGCAGGCTCAAGATTTGCCTCGCAGGCGGTTGGACTCTTGCTTCTATTATTATTGGTTCTGGTTGCACGGCTCATGTGATACAGGACGTCTCTAGACAAAACTTTATCACCTGGGCAATGTGACAAATCACTGGTCTTGCATTTGATATACTACACGGTGCACACTGCAAGCTGCGCATAGCTTGGCGATCATATCGCTGAGAAGCCCTGAGAGAAGGTCTGTGTCTACCTTCCGTCGATGTTGCCTTAGACTGGTTTCCGGGGACACTGCATATCATTCAATGTTCTTCAAGTCTTCCCTTACATCTGCAGAGTTATCAAGCCGTCCCGGAACCTAGTCAGCGAAGAGTATATTCTAGGATCAGGGTGAACAGAAAGCAATTTCCCTCAAGCTTATGTAAGATTCTTAAGCGGTATTATTACTCCTGTCAAGGTATATTACGAAAAGGCTTGTTCAAACGGCTGAAGGCGCACATTGGCTGAGTCGGCCCCAGAACAGCAGATCACTTATGATGCTGCGAGAGCAAATATTGACCATTGACTGCGACCGCCTTTCTCATAGTAGTATTCATGATATGGTTTTCTGTCACGAATAGATGAATGAAGGATGAGTTCATCCTATCCTCTCTCTCAAGCTTCGACTCACCGAATCGGGCGCAATGCGGAGAGGCTGATGGCCTGGATGACGTCATCTGCACATGAGCGTATCTCAGCTGCAGCATTGATGTGTCAAAAATGGACCACAGTGCCTCTCTAAGCCTCTCTAAGTACTATGGTTGCATATGAGCTGCATACGTATGCCGGATTCTAAAAACAGTCCTTACTCTGTGCTTACATACAATGATACAAATAGAGCAAGCATATATCTGGATCATTGCGAGCAAATATCTCTCTTGATACTTTTTAAATAGGCTATGCCTCTGGTAGTCGTCTCAGATGGACTTCCATAGATCTCGCTCCAGCTGGCAATGTTGCACTGCGATCCTTGACATTGCAGTAGAGCTGCCATGCTTGGTGTTCTTCACTATTGGGCAACTGCACAGCAAGCCACTGATTGTCTTGGAGGGTCACATATTCCTGCTCATCATGCGTAGCATCCCAAGGCCCGCATATCTGACCCTCACTATCTTCCCGACTTCCATACCGCATCTCAGAGGTCGCTTCATCGCAGAACACCCATCGCAGAGTGGGTGGGCATTCAGCTCCAATGCAGACGAACCCTGATGTATTCCCTCGCCCAAACGCAGGGTGTGGGTAAAAGCCACCCTTGAATAGAACCATCTCAGGGCTCGGCTGCTTTGTAATATACAACTGCATGTCGTCAGGTAAAACCTATCAGCCAATTATAGTTGAAGCGACATACTTTCCTATTGGGATCCACATAGACTTTGGCACCCTCAAGCTCGAGCCGTTCCTTTACCGAGCCTTCCCGGAACTTCGTTATGACTTGCAGGTTGGAAGGCTGTTTCCGATCGCCTGCCTGGCTGCGCTTCTCATCCTCGCGTTTCAGGTTGTGGTCGTCCCTTCGGTTGTGCTTATCATCCTCCGTAAGCCCCACTAGGCCAGGTATCATGGTTGGGATCATGGTTGACATCATGATAATGTTGACGACTCCGAGAACCATCTTGATAGAATGGAGCGATTTCCTTAAAGCTGGCGTCAGAGCTGAAACCAGGCATAAGTCGCGTCGTTCGACCTGTGAGATATTAAATAATATTGGGGTTCGCTGATGACTTTGCCTGAATGACATGGTGGGATTTCCGTTTCCGGAAACTACACCTCAATCGACCACCACTACTTTTTCATGACAACCAGTCAGCATCACACACTGCCCTCATCATGATATATTCGTCAGGCTTTTCAACCTTTTAAGGTAAAAGCTCTGAGGCTAATTGACTCCATGATCTCAGCCAGTGGCTTAGTGTGGGCCGAATCACTCTTTCCAGAGCCGAAGCTCCGATAAAAGAGCTGCACTTCGCAGATTTCATCGAGTTGATCTTCGCGCAGTATTCGTTTTTTGTCCTTCACATGAGCGATACTTCAATCTTGACGAACCAGAAAGCTGAGTCCAATCCATCACAAGAAGTGCTTCTGACTCCAAACATGGCAGCGGAGTAAGTAATATGTTGCATTCATTCCCTAACACAATGTGTTCACATGCGAAATGTACTGTGCTGATTCAAGTGTCATATTGAAATGTTTAGAGACGAGCCAAAGACCCAGCAGCTCTCGGAGAATGACGGCTTCACGAAATTCGCCAAAGAGGACCCAAGCGGGAAGAATAAGAAGCAACAAGATCCCAACCTGAAGATTACCATTCACCTGGATCTGGTTGCTGAAATCGATATCAAGATCACGGCGCAGCTATATGGTGATATTGTGATTGGCTTGCTTTGAGTTGCTGGAATGACGACCTGTAGCTAGATTAAGTGTGAGCTAAATCTGAACTCTTCAACTTTATCATCAATTTGTGTGTGTGAGCCTTTATCAAAGTGCAAGACATCTGAGAGCATGGGCTAGCCGGCTGAAACACGGCTACTTCTATGGGTGGTGGGATGAGTGGAGTAGTTGCAGCGCAGGCCAGTGCACATCAACTCGTGCGATTCCAAGCCTTTAGTCTTAGGATCGGACTTTGCGCAAGGCTCAGTGCTATGCGTAGAGTGGACGTACTTTTGGCGATTTCGATGAATGTTGATTCTGGTCATTTCCCAAAATGGTATCCCCCACCATCCACTGACTCGGAAACACCCTGGTCATGTTGATCATCCGTCACTTGTCTGGTGATCAATCGCATCAGTTGTTAGTCGCCATTTTTGGTCTCTCAGAATGGTTAGAAATCGATAGAAGAAACGAGTTAGGACTAGTCATCCGATATTCGTTTCGATAGGTTTAACTTCACCAATGTAGTTGGACGTAGAGGATGGGTGGAGCGGAAACAAGGTACCAGTCGATTTAACAAGAGGACCGTTATCATTGTACGCTTGTCAACAGAAGAAAACGGCGAATCGTCGGCTTCCCAACAGAAGGAAGGCAAAGGGCCCGGGATGGATTAAATGCTTGCGCCCTGGTAGTGTGATAACAGTCTACTCCCACGTGTCGGCTCTCTCCTGCTGCGTTCTTGTCTCGCTGAAACGACTATGCAAATGTGCAGGGTGCCGCGGATACTTAATACCTCTCGAACCAAGCTTGCGAAGCTGTGATGGCCCTATCCAGGAGTAGGAGGGATTCATGTTGGTTCATGGCGGAGATAAAATAGCATGGCTGGGGCGGGTGCCCGACTGGAGATAAAACCAACGTGGGAAGTTGACGATGACGAATCACCGCTCTCCATTTTTGGTTTCTTCTTGAGGTTGAATTGTAGCAAGAAGCCTTTTCGGTAGGGAAGATTGAATGTAGTCGCATAAGCAGTGCTCAACTATCTACCTATCCAGTCGAGACTCTACTGCCGTGAATCAGTGAAACCTAGTTGCAGCATTGGATTGTTAGACTTGGAGCTTCCTTCTCCTGTGACAGCCGCCGCTGACGAGGCTAAGGTAACCCAGCTAAACTAGACGGAGCAGCAGACTTGCTAAACCTAAACCAACCTGCCGTCTGCCATCTCCAACCCTTCTCCCCCTCCCTCTTGTCTCCAATTCAGCATTCCAAAGGTCGGACACAGGCCTTGGAAGAATCAAGAGAACTTGACCAGGGTAATTACCTCATCAACTAAAGACCAAGAGGGTTTGTCTCACCTCGTCTTCCCGTCCTATCACGCGACAACGTTCCCTGCCCTCCCGCTCCTACCTCAGCAGCTAGCTCCAGGTGCTATATGCAGAGCTTCCCGTCCCTTTTGTCATCGCCAATCGAGGTCCATTCGCATCTGCATCTCCTTGCTCGACCAGTCGCATCCTCGGATCGCTTACGTCCCCGCGAAAGCTCCCAGTCTGAACGAACGGATATAGAGAGAACAACAAGGGGGAAACTAAAGCTACCTTCCTTCTTATCTTGATCAACTGCCGTCCTTCACGCCTACCTTCGCTTTGAAACTGACCCTTGCGGGGCCTTCTGGCCTCCCATCACCGAAGGTATGACAGCGATTGCAAATGCGTGTCTGTCCTGTCTGTCGGCAGTCGACCGCTGGTGTCATATTACGGCCTGTCTCGGTCCTATTGGAGGTCGCTCGCGAGATGGAATTTATGAGACAACGCTAGCAGACAATGAACGGGAGGCCGTATCAGACTTGCTCGGCTACTTGGAGAACGTACGTCCAGCTTTGTCCGTCTATACACCTGCGCTTCACACTTGACATACCATGTTCTTTGCCCTATCAACGAATTCGGGCCTCTGTTTGCTGTGGAAGCTGACTTCGCTGCGTTCTAGCGAGCCGAAACCGACTTCTTCTCCGGCGAGCCCCTTCGCGCCCTGAGCACCCTGGTTTATTCTGATAATGTGGACCTTCAACGAAGTGCTAGCTTGACATTCGCGGAGATAACTGAGCGAGGTGCGTCATATCATTGTTGTACAGAAGTTGGGACTGACGTTGTTGTGATTGTCGCAGATGTGCGCGAAGTTGACCGGGACACGCTCGAGCCTATCCTCTTCCTTCTACAGAGCTCGGACATTGAAGTTCAAAGGGCTGCTAGCGCAGCTCTCGGAAATCTCGCCGTCAACGGTTTGTACCTCAATCCCATATCGTCGAATCATGCTGATGGGTTGCAGCGGAGAATAAGGTGCTCATTGTTGCTCTGGGAGGGCTGGCTCCTCTCATCCGCCAGATGATGTCGCCCAACGTCGAGGTCCAATGCAACGCAGTCGGTTGTATCACCAATCTAGCAACTCATGAGCACAACAAGGCCAAGATTGCCCGGTCGGGAGCTCTGGGCCCATTAATCCGTCTAGCGAAATCCAAGGACATGCGTGTACAACGCAATGCCACTGGAGCGCTTTTGAATATGACGCATTCTGGTAAGTTGGACCGTGGCATAGAACTGTTCCGAGCTTGGCTGACTACTCGTGTAGATGACAACCGACAGCAACTCGTCAATGCCGGTGCAATCCCTGTGCTTGTTCAATTGCTCTCCTCCCCTGACGTCGATGTACAATACTACTGCACAACCGCACTCAGTAATATCGCTGTCGATGCTTCGAATCGCAAGCGGCTCGCCCAGACGGAGTCACGGTTGGTTCAGTCTCTTGTTCATCTCATGGACTCCTCCACACCCAAAGTCCAATGCCAAGCCGCCCTTGCACTTCGAAATCTCGCTTCCGACGAGAAATACCAGCTGGAGATTGTTCGTGCAAAGGGGCTTCCGCCTCTCCTGCGCCTGTTGCAGTCGTCATACCTTCCGCTCATCCTTTCCGCTGTCGCATGCATCCGCAATATCTCCATTCATCCTCTCAACGAGTCGCCAATCATCGATGCAGGCTTCCTTAAGCCGTTAGTAGACCTTCTAGGTTCGACAGACAACGAAGAGATACAATGTCACGCCATATCTACACTCCGCAACCTGGCTGCAAGCTCTGATCGCAACAAGGAGCTTGTCCTGCAGGCCGGTGCCGTACAGAAATGCAAAGATCTGGTCCTTCGGGTTCCTCTGAGTGTGCAATCTGAAATGACCGCTGCAATCGCTGTGCTGGCTCTCAGCGATGAATTGAAACCTCACCTGCTCAATCTTGGTGTCTTCGATGTCTTGATTCCCCTTACGAACTCCGAAAGTATCGAGGTCCAGGGCAACAGTGCTGCTGCCTTGGGCAACCTCTCCTCGAAAGGTATGTCACCAGCCTTCGCTCTACGATTTTTTTAGTCGCGCAAGTACTAATGAGCACCAGTTGGCGATTACTCAATCTTCGTTCGTGACTGGGCTGACCCCAACGGCGGCATCCATGGTTATCTCAAAAGGTTCCTTGCAAGTGGCGACCCTACCTTCCAGCACATCGCCATCTGGACTCTCCTTCAACTGCTCGAATCGGAGGACAAGCGGCTCATCGGCTACATATCCAAATCAGAAGATATTGTACAGATGGTCAAAACGATCTCGGACAAGAACATCGAATCAGACGAAGAGGACGGGGAGGATGGGGAGGCCGAGGTCATTGCGCTGGCACGGCGATGTCTCGGTTTACTCGGAAATGGTCCAAAACAGACCCTTGTCGAAGGCTAATGCGATGCTATCCCATAATTGTCACCATCTATAACCGCTTCATTCCTTCTCGTTCATATCTTGACGTTTCTTCTTACCATTCTCATCACATCGGACCTTTACTTACCACAGGGTGCTAAGCGGGCATTAATTCGGTGTCTTTTTCTTACGCTTTATTTTCCTCCGTCAGCGAGCATTTGGTGCGTTATGGATTCCCGCTAGAATTCTCATCCATAATTGTCTCTTCGTCTATAGTTTTCTTTCAGGACTGTCATGCTTATTTTACCCAGTTTGTTGTGCACATGAATACTGTATTGATGCTAGAGCAGATTCAAAGGCAATACTTTGAATCGCAGTATACCTAGATTTAGTGAGAAACAATCCAATTCTTCATCAATTTCCCCTCACAATGTTTATGCGTCTGTGCAGGTGTTGGCTGCGATTGCCATAGGCCGGGGAAACCTCTTTCCGAGCCGGGCTCCGCAAGATATCCAGCGAAAATTATTATTAGCTTCCAGCTTCCTCTTCTGAAACTGAAACCACCTGCCTCTTTTCACCTTGAGGGAAGAAGATTGCCTCTTCTCAGGACCATTTGGCTGAGATGGCAAGCGCTCTACCCTCCTTGGCTATTCCAGGCCAGCGCCTGGGCCCAGTGTCTTCTTACTCTGCAGGACCAGGTACCCACGTGCAGAATGCCAACATTTATGCATCCATTGCCGGACCAGTGGTTGTCCAACAAGCTCAACCCAGCTCCAAAGTAAAATCTATCCTCAGTGTCTCGAGGAACCTGCCGAGGACAACAAACTCTTCTACCTCGACCACGCCTGCAAAACCCAGCTCCACCACCACTACGAAACCGAAATTGAGGTACAACACCCTCCCCGCAGTCGACTCAATTGTGCTAGCACGCGTCACCCGTGTCCAGAAACGCCAGGCCACAGTCTCCATCCTCGTCGTTCTCGACGAGTCAGCCAGTTCTCAAGCCCCTGATCCTTCGAAAACAGCTTCCGACAACGACAACATCGTCTCCATCCTCACTTCGGCGGCCAATCCTGAGAATCACAGTAACTCCGACGAGCTCCGCTTCCAGGCCCTTATCCGGAAGGAAGATGTGCGTGCTACCGAGAAGGATCGCGTCGTGATGGATGAGATGTTTCGAGTTGGAGATATTGTGCGTGGTTCCGTCATTTCCCTGGGTGATCAGAGTTTCTATTATCTGACCACTGCGCGCAATGACCTTGGCGTCGTCATGGCCCGTAGTGAGGCTGGCAATATGATGTTCCCAGTAAGCTGGAAAGAGATGAGGGACCCCGTCACTGGTGGTGCGGAATTGCGAAAGGTTGCTCGGCCGTTTTGAGCGGTGTCGATGGTTGGATGACGCTCTGGGATTGAAATAAATCACCGTCGCCTATTATCGAACTTCATCCACTGATGTTTCCAAGAAGATCATCTCACCGATGCTCTGGGCTTGTTTGTGCCCAGTTCAGAGCGAGATGGATCTCGGAAACCTGGTCGTGCGAAAGGATTCACGATCAGCAGGATTCTTCGGTCCATAAGGGACCATTGGACTACGCCTTTCTTTTCACACAGGCATTCTGATCGTCCATTTAGCGGATCTGGATGCGTCGGCGCAACGCTGACAGACAAGCATAGACATGAGATACCCACTTGTTCAGCTCAATTGTGAGCAACAACATCCTCCAGCATCACCACCCACGAGGCTGTTGGTATGGAAGAATCTATTTTATTTTACTTGTTCTTAACTTCTCGAACAAGAATGAAGAAATCTTTCTTCCCTTTCCGACCCTGTTGACATATCGTATTACTTCATTCTCTTCACCTCCCAAGTATCCATGGTTCTGGCCATCTCAATGCTGAGCTGTGTTTGTCACGGGAGGAAGATTAATGGTTTGTTCCGCGTGGAGGACTACTCATCTTCTACGACCCTCGCCTACTATTCCTAGTCCTTGATTGATGGATGTGGATAAATCTCTTTCGAGGGCACAAATTTCGTCTCGTGCAGCATCTATTTGTAAGATAAATAGTCCTGGACCTTTAGATTCCGCACAATTTCAATTCACATTTTATCACAATAACCGCATCTACTTCTTCAACGTCTTTTGCTTCTCCGCATCAATCAACTTCCTACCCTGAACAACCAACCCCTTCCTCCTCCGCACAGCATCCATATACCGTTTCGCCACATTCTCACGGTCCGCCAACTCTCCCAAATCCTCCAGTTCCTCCTCCGTAGCCGGGACCCAGAACGGATCTTCGTCTAGGGCCTCGAAGCCCGCGAAAATGAGCTGCGGCTGCGCAGCACCCGATGTCCGTTTGCGGATTTCCTCAGCGAAGCCGAACGATTCGGCGACGGGGAGGAGGGCCAGGATGGTGAAGAAGGGGGTTCCTTCTTTCATTGTTTCGGAGAGGATGCGGCCGCGGCGACGGGTGATGACGCCGTAGACGCGCCCGAGGACCTCAGCTGTTGTACATTGTTAGTTGGGCGTCTGAGATGTGCGAGGTGGGACAGGTTCTAAACCTACTTGAAGCTTGGATCTCGCAACTGTACATTGCGAGCATGATCCGTGGACTCCAGTCCAGGAACCCTTGGGTAATAGTCTCGCGGACTAGTCGGATGACTTCGCCTGTCAGGCGACCGAGGTCTAGTTCTTCTTCGCTGGCGTTGATGGAGAGTTCTTCTAGGAATACCGCGATGCCTTGGATGGGTTCCTGGCAGAGAGGGCCTTGGCCTGTTGCGAGCTGGAAGGCGTGCGCGATCTTGTCGTTGAAGTCGCGGACTGTCAGGGCGTCGCGGCTGCTTTCTTGGGGTGTAGGGTTGGGTTGCTGTTTGGGGTCGTCGAGCAGGCTGCGCCAGTTAGATTAAGGAGCTGTTGAAAAGGGTGTCTGACTTACAATTTCTCGCAGGTATTCACGGTTGTGGCGTCTACCAAGATGTTCGGTCCAACTCGTCGAGGACCGAAGGCAGTGATTCGGTCAACGACATTGGCCCATAGTTCTTTGTCCTCCTTGACTTCCTCGTTGAAAATCCTGGTGAGTTCCTGTTTGAAGTCCTTCAACGAAAGCTGATTGCCCTTGCCGTCTCGGACTTCTCCAGCAGCGTCACCGGACAGGACCGGTTGTGTGGTCTCCAACGACCCGTTGCTTACTTCCACGTCGGATTTCGGGTCACCCGCTAAGCGTTTCTCGGACTGCAGACGCTTGATTGTCCCAACGTTCTTGGAGATGAAGTCCGTTACAGCTTCAGGCAAGGGCACAACGCGCAACTTGACTGTCAGCTGTTTCGAAGGAGAAACGGCCAGCACACATCCTCGGCCAAGTTCTGGTTTCTTTGGAGGCGCCATTTCCGGCGCGCTGACAATTGTTTCCCGGTATGGTACGATTGTCTGACCGGTCTGAATCTCGCATTTGGCAAAGCGCTCGCGGAGATCTTTTATGCAGCGCTCAAGGTGCAATTCACCAGCAGTCAGAATCACATGCTCACCACTAGGGAGGACCTCATATTGTGCACATGGGTCACTTTGTTCGAGGAGGCGCAGACCGTTGACCATTTTGTTCAGATCTGCAGGGTTCGCCGGCTCAAGGGAAACTCTTACAATTGGTGGGGCGTTCAGCGAGACGCCAGCCAAGTTGATGCTTCCTTCAAGCTGCGAGCAAAGAGTTCCGTTCTTCAGGACATGACCTGCAAGGCCACCAATGCCGAAAATCACTCCCGCGGGAACGGTCTTGAGTGGCTCTAGACTCCTTCCCATAAGGAGATATAGATCCGTGACCTTGACCTTCTGTGGCTCAGGGTGTGCATGAGGATGTTCCGGAGAGAACTTGGGTGCAAGCACATAAACCTCATCACCAACCGAAAGGGTGCCTGAGTAAAGTCGTGCAAAACCAATCAGGTGCTCCGGGTCTTCCTTCTCCTCTGGTGCCCCTTTTTCCTCGCTGTCATCTAGAGTCGTCACTTCGAACGCTGATGTGATCCGCGCGTAGTCGTCCGTCTCATTTGCGTATCCGCCTGCCTCCGCCTGCATCTTCGCGATCTCCTCTCGCTTCTTGCGTGCGATTTCGCGGGCTTCGTCCGCCGACAAGGTCGCACCGGAGCGCTTTTTGCTAGCCAGTAGCTCACTTTCAGGGATCGCAACCATCTTACTGACATAGGCTACCACGGGCGCGTCTGTGCCTGTCTTGAACGCTACCATTGCGTCCTTGACCTTGTCGTCGACAAATTCAGCGCCAGGGGAGCCTTCAATTAGTGCTGGTAGTCGAGTGGCTTGGGCAGCGGGTGGGCTGGGAAGATATTCAATTACAGACACCAGAACAGCAGTCGATAAAGGAAGCCACATGGAGAACAAGGTCATCATGGTGTTTCTGGGATCCCGAGAGCGCAGAATATAAGAGGGAATCGTGATGTTCAAGGACTTGGTGATCTTCTCCAACATGGCTGGATCGCTATGTAACATCAGTATCAAAACAACCTCGGAATCCCGGCTAATGCAACATACCCTTTGCCTTTCCCTCCGCCAGTTGTAGCTTCGTATGCAGCCCAGATACTGTCTAACACCAATTGAACAAACATTGGCTTGAGCGGACGTCCTTTCAAATGCTTCGGCCCCAAGACACGTTTCGTCTTCGGGTCAAGATAGAAGTCTCCCCATAGCACTTTCTCAAGAATCGCCCGTTTGATTCCTAGTTTCCTCTCGTAGAGAGCGGCAAACTGTCGAACGGTGAAAGCCCAGCCATCGAGGGCACTACAGAAAATGACATTGTTTTTCTCCGGAGCGAAGTATATTTCCTCATCATCCTTTTCCTCAAATTCGGCTTCATCGACGCTGCTCATGTTCTCATCTCCTTGTTCCTGCTTCTGAGCGGTTCGAGCAGCGGAGGCATTGATACGGTCTTCCATACGCTCTCGCCACTGAAGGTCTTCCTCCATCCGTTCGCCCTGGTAGAAACTTCCGATGACTGCGTTGACTTGCTCTAAGAGTCTGCTTAAATGAGAGTAAGCTTCACTGGGACTCATTTTTAACTCTCCCACCAGTCTGTCGATCTTGTTGATGACCAGAATCGGTTTGAGCTGCTCGACCCAAGTCTGACGTAGCACTGTGACAGTTTGACTGCAGACGCCCTCAACGGCGTCAACAAGGACTAGAGCACCGTCACAGAGCCGTGAAGCTGTGGATACTTCGCTGCTGAAGTCGATATGCCCAGGGGAGTCGATCAGGTTGATCAGATACTCTTTGGGCTGAGGAGCAGCGTCAGGAGACGATTTACGCATCATGGAGAAGTACAGCGAGATAGCAGATGACTCCATAGTAATTCCTCGAAGCTGCTCATCTGGACGTGAGTCCAGATAGCGGATCTTGCCCGCCAGCTTCGGGGAAATAATGCCATTTGTGGCGATGAGACCGTCTGTTAAAGAAGTTTTCCCATGATCCTAAGTCATGTCAAAATCAGAATTAGACGTGCTCAAGCTGTCAGTTATGCTGTAGAGTACTCACAACGTGGGCAAGAATACAAATCTGCGGTATGGTTAGCGTCGAACAGATGAAAAAGTGACATCAAGGTGGGATGGAGGGGTAGCTCACATTCCGTATGTCCTCAGACCTCTGTTGGAGACGGACTAGATCATCTACGTTAACGACAGGCATCTTGTAAGACCATCGAGACTACCAAGTTATGCAAGGTTTGACAAACAGAGAGAGTCCTTGTGAGGTGAAATTTATGGTCGGTTCTTTGGTGTTCCGCTGTTGCGGAAATGGGCCAAAAAATATCTTCAGATAAGGCAACGTCAGAGAGATTTCAACATTAACATGACAGCACACCAAGGGAAGCTCTGTAACAATTGCTTGATAGATGTTCTATGCCAGAGACATTGCTTGACCTTGCCGGTCAAGATGGTCAACAGGCCTACTGGGTTTGGTAATGTACAGCTATAGATAGGTCTATCGAAAGCGCATAAGCTAAGGTACTATTCTCCATGATATCATTATCTAACTGGTGTTATCAAAGACTAAGTATAGCATGTTTGCCTATTCATCAAAGGATAGCTTGATCCTCTTCTTCTTTTGTTTCTGCTTTGCTTTCTGGGGCCCAGTGTCCTCTTTAGGCGTGTCATTCTCGGCTTCAACACTATCATCTGCAATGACTTTCGCCTGTTTTCGCTTCTTTGGACCTCCTATTCCAGCCAAATTCTGTTTCGAGGATGCTCCCTCGTCAGGTTTTTCGGCGTCCTGTCTCGACGGAAGATAATCCTGATCTCCCGCACGTTGTTCGGATGGCTCCTGTTGTTTTTCGTCACCGCGCAACAGTGCCTCATATTCTTCCTTTGATATCACCTCGTTACTTTCTTCATCAACGTATGTGGGCTCGTCATCGTCCACGTCATCTTTCTTCGCTAATCGGGGTCGCGGAGCGGGCCTTTCAAGGCGACCAGACGTATCTCCGTACTGGTTTCTGAGTTTCTGTAGAAAAGCGGGCTGTTTATTCTCTGCCCGGCGTTAGAAGAAGTGCCGTGTGAGCGAGAACTTATAGCATACCATAGGCGAGATTCTTCGCGTTGAAGGACATGACTCCTGAATACAAGACGCGTTAGTCCCGATGCAGAGAGAGGAGCAGTCAGAAGATCGGTTTAGCGATGATTGAGGCCAATGGCTAATTCTAATGCTTCTTGAATGTTTGTTAGTAGCGCAAGAGTCCGGGCCTGATATTCTCAGTCGAACTGCGTCCTCGCAATACCGAGGGGCTAATAGGACGTAAGAGGTTCTAACCAAGCACGAATGGTTATACCATGGTCAGAATATAGAGATATTAGCACACAGAGTAGAGTTGTTTGGACGCGAAATGAATGTGGAATTCTGTACGTTGCCTGAGTTGCTTGAGTGCCAAGCAATGGACGATCAGCCAGCTTTGCGGTGCGGCTAACCCAGATAGGGCGGAAGTCTGTCTCGTCGAAAAGTCCAATGCGGCGGCAGCTCTCGCGTCAAGCAACCTCTCTCGACCAACCAACCCATAAGACAAAACAATGCTGTGCGCAAGTGAGTCACATTTGCTCCAGATTTTTCATTCGAATGCGTATGTTAACCGTTGAACAGTTTCGGGGGAGGCACCGCAAGTGCCAGTCGTCTCACCTAAGAGCGGTATGTCAGGATCCCAGGGCCAATCGAGCTTTATTCGTCTAATAGCGAGTAGGCAGCGTTTTCGAAAGACGTCTCATCGAGGCGTATATTGCCGAGAATGGAAAGGATCCAGTAAATGGAGAGGAACTCTCCGCCGAAGAACTCATCGAAGTCAAGAGCCAGCGCGTTGTCCGACCTCGACCTCCTACCCTCACGTCCATTCCCTCATTGCTCAGCGTGTTCCAAGAAGAATGGGATGCGCTGGCGCTCGAAACTTACACATTGCGTCAGACCCTTGCCCAGACGCGACAGGAGCTGAGCGCAGCTCTCTACCAACACGATGCTGCTGTACGAGTCATTGCGAGGTTAACAAAGGAAAGAGACGAAGCTCGCGACGCTTTGTCCAAGGTGACAGTCAGCGCCGGTCGCGCCGGTGGTGAAGATGCCATGCAGGTTGACTTAACCGGCTTACCTGAGGCTGTACTTGCAAGAATTGAGAGCACACAGGCGTCGTACGTGACATACCTATCCAATTTGTCTCCTGTATTTCTAACCTCAGCTAGGCTGTCCAAGACACGTCGCAAACGACCTATTCCGGAAGGCTGGGCTACAAGCGACGCCCTCTCTACATATAAGCCCACTGAGACGTCCGAGCGTCTCTGTCAAGTCGGCAAGGCTCTATCCGTTAACGCGGCGGGGGACATGGCTCTTGTAGGGGGTGCTGAGGGCACGGTCGGTGTCTACTCCCTTTCTGAGAAACGTGTCGTTAGCAATCTGCAGACAAGCGGCCCAGTTACTAGTGCTGTGTGGGCCGGTGACAAGGCAGTTATTGCGACGTCTACGGGTGCCGTCCAGGTCTTTGAGAATGGCCAAGAACTGGCAAACTTTGCTTCGCATGCTGGTCCAGCAACGGGTGTTGCTGTGCATGCTACTGGCGACATAATTGGCTCCGTTGGCGTCGATAAGAGCTATGTGTTGTATGACCTGACAACTAACTCTGTCATCGCTCAAATTTTCACCGACGCATGTAAGCAAGGCCTGAATCATTTCATCTGTGACCTTGACTAATGTTTTCTCCCTTCTCCTTCAGGTCTTCAATCCGTCGCATTCCACCCTGATGGCCATCTCATCGCTGCAGGTGGCGCAGACGGTCAGATCAAGATCTACGACGTGAAGTCTGGCGCGCTGGGCGCCAATTACGCCATGTCTGGCCCCGTCAAGTGCCTTTACTTCTCCGAGAACGGCACATGGCTTGCTGCCGTGGCTGATAACTCGACTGTTGTGTCCATCTGGGATCTTCGCAGCTTCAAGGAGATCAAGGTTCTGGAGACGGGCAGCCAGATAGATTCCATCTGCTGGGATTACACTGGGCAGTTCCTTCTCACTGGTGGCTCCAGCGGTGTGACCGTTCAGCAATACTCGAAGGCGTCTAAAGAATGGTCGGAGCCTTTGCGCAGTGCCGTGCCAGCAGTAGCAGTGGCTTGGGGCTCTGCTGCCCAGAGCATTGTGGCATTGAACAACGAAGGTGCAGTCACAGTTTTGACAGCCCAGGAGTCATGATACCTTACAGAGAAGGGACCTCTTTTGTACTTCTAGCCAAATGTGTTTCAATTTTCTCTTATTTCATTGTCCTAAATCACGCTAGGTTTAAAAGGTTTATCAGGATCGATACAAAAGGCAATGAAATTCGTGTTTGTTTCAACTCAGCCATAGCTCAGTCATAGCACTTCTGAAGGATACATGACTCCAGTTAGCAAGTCTGTCTGTTCCTCGGCTATGCTTCGCGCCAGCGTTCATAATCTTGCCCCAGCCAGTTCATAGTCTAGTTGTCTGCTTGCTAAATGCCTTCGCCACTGCTTATAAATTTATGCAGTGGGCGGCGGTATGACATCTCTCCACCACAGACTCGGCACCAGCTAATCATGCCTCCACCAACAGTGACGGGAGAACTCTGGATGCTCAACCATCCCTTACTTTCCATGTTATCCCCCATCGGGTCCAACTCTTTCCATTCCATGACATTGACCTCACTTACTCGATATGAACGGTGATTCAGGCGTCCAGTTTGTGGCGGCGCGGCCAAGAAAGGTTTGTTCCATTGCATTCACGTACTTCACATTCAGAGAGCGGGGCATTTCTTTGCGATACCAACACAAACCATGAAACCACCAACTTTTCGCGGGCACTTCTAATGACTACTCTTCATAGCGTCCTCATCATCAGATGTCTGAATCATCACGAAGCCAGCATCGCTGGCGCTCAGAAGCCGAACCATCCTCGTCCCAACGCTACAATTCTCCGCATAGCCGCCCACCGTTGCCACAGATGAGATATCCTGGAGATGGATATGATTTCCGTCGACCGATAATGTCTGATTCTCCTCTAACAGAGGATGTCATAGATTTGACAAACGAGCCAGATTCTCCGGAAGACCAGAGAAGACCGCGAAATGGCGACTCACGAACACCACGACTACCACGATTTGGAAGGAACATAATGGCTGAAGTGGTCGATCTTGAAGAACCAGAGGACATAATTCGAGTAGATTCGCCAAGCAGTCCGGAAGTGCAGTTTGTCGGAGCTACAGTTCGCCAGCCAGAACCGGCGCCGGCACCGGCACCTCCGCCCAGAAATAGAAGCTTCATAGGGGCGAATCTCTGGGACTTAATACGATTCCAACGTGATATAGCACCGCGTCATTTCATGTCGAGAGAGGAAAGCTTCAGACAGGAAATCGCATGGAGAGCACGAGACCTCCCGCGTCGTCAGCCCGATGAAGTGGATATGTTTTTGCTTGGTGCTGCGGAGGAAGCTATAGATCTCGAGGACGCCATGGATCTCGCGATAGTTGGGGATAGGTCATTGAGAGTTGAGTATCCTGGTTCTGGGTTGACTTCAGATAGAGGCTACAAACCACCAAGTCCTCCCTCCGAAGGATTCACGAGAAGCGCTGGGGAGGACGATCTGGTCGTGTGTCCAAATTGTGATGAGGAACTCGGAAGAGGGGATGAGACCAAGCAGCAGATATGGGTAGCGAAACCTTGTGGACATGTTCGTGTCACCTCCCTACTTCCTAACCGACCCTTCCACTAGTTCCAGTGTCGCCCTGTACCCTATGTTGGCACCTAGCTGACTTTTTTTCAAGGTCTACTGTGGCGAATGTGCCAGGAATCGCGCTGTTTCCAAGGCTAAGAAGACTCCTCAGAAAACCAAGCCATTCTCTAAATGTCAGGTCATTGATTGCGGCAAACCTGTCAGCGCGCCCAAATCAATGTTCCAGATATACCTTTGATCCGTATTCTGTGGCCACGTGCAGACGATGGTAGGAAAGACTATACCAACTCCAGATACGATCTTGACAGCGGCCGTCCAACATATGACACTGCACAAAGTGGGCAGATCCGACAGGTCAGTGAACATACGTCAGGGGACGTCGACTGATGTTGGCCTTTTTTGCTCAAACGAATCCCTTACACGTCTGCG
>JAABUG020099214.1:0-45538 GCA_011319215.2 Scortechinia acanthostroma
CATCATCACGGCAGTACTGCACCTACTCTTTGCGATTCTCTCGGGCCTTCGATGCGCACTCAGCGGGGGAAAAGAAGCTTACGACCGCAAGACCTACAAACGGTTCTACATGCTTGCGGCGTACACCATGGTTTGCTATCTATCTTTTGCTTATTCGACTGTGTGATGTGACAGCCTACCTACAGTGCTCTTATTTTGTCTATATCCGTCTCTTGGTTATTTTGCTTTTGGGATCAGACAACATACATTGGAATTGGATTGACACATACATTGGACGTGGAATTGAACCATCAATGTGAAGATGTACACAGACAGTCCATTAGATTGAATAGTAGAAATAATAAAGCGCTGTGGAGGCCTGAGCAACATAATCACTCTCGGCATCTGAACCGGCAGTCCGGCACATAGTAGCCGCTATCCGCTGCATCCGCATTAGCATCTCGTCTCGTGCTCACAACATACCGCTGAAGATCTGCGCTGCGCTGTCATCCCCGTAGGAACTTTCCTTTTCTATACAATCAATCTCCTATACAAATAATTCTTCCTTCCTGGTGTCGATCAAGCGATAGACATACTATGCTACCATCGTAATCTCCAGCTGGAACCACCCGCACAAAGCGTCTTGGAGTCTGGTGTATCTTTAAAGCCCGTTTCCGCTGTAAGAAGCTCAGGAAAGGGGACTGGGAGACCTGGTACCTGCTTCCATAGGTACCTTGAAGCGTTTATATGCGTTTATATTGATAAATGGTGGATGTAGGTCGAGGCGTGTGGGATTGAGCTATATATATCTCAGTTCGCATAACTAGGTTGTTGTAGTCCAGGAAAACGATGGTTGATTTATACCTATATAACGGTTTTATCGACATTGTTATAATTCTTATTGATGGTTTATATTTAACATTGAATATAGTCCGTATGTTGTGTTGGGACTTTGGCTAACTGATGTATATACTCAGGCCGGGCCGACGCCGATGCATGACCTGGTTAGGGGCTTAGGGCTCGAATTGGACGAGACGAGATACTTCCTGTCTAGTCATTGAATTTCATAGCTGTAGTGAAGCTCAATGTAATCTGAGACTACTTCAGAGATAGAGATAGAAGATCATATATCTATATTGATTGATCGTCATCACGCCAGTTTGGCGTCGCGAGAGTGAGAGTAATGTCTATCCCATCAGCAACTATATACATATCCAACCAACTCACCAGACACAACTAGAAGAAGGAGACAGGCTTACGCAGTTTCGAAGTACTCATCAAACATCTCCTCCGTCACCCTCTGACAATCAAACCCATAAATCTCCCGCTGCACATCCGCATCCGCCCACTTATCCGGCACAGGGCCCTTCCCCTGCCTCAGCGCCGCAAACTGCCTATCGCGCTCCTCCTTGGCGGCCCCCTCGCCCAGATGCAGTGCCCTACCGGAAGCAGCCGCCAGCTCGACGAGCGCATACGCGCGGGCCTTGCGCACGGTCTCGTACACTTTTAGTGCTTTGGTGATGCTCGCGGGCGACGGATCAGGCATCCGGCGCAGCGCGATGGCGATGGTTGCGCCGTCCTCGATGGCCTGCGCGGCGCCCTGCGCCAGATGCGGTAGGGTGGGGTGGCAGGCGTCGCCGACGAGGGCGGTCTGGGCGTGGACCCAGGTGGGGAGGGGCTCGTGGGTGCGCAGCTTCCACTCGCAGACGTCGCCTTCGGGGACGTAGTTGAGCATGCGCTGGACGAGGGGGCAGAAGTCGGCGAAGACGGAGAGCATGGCGGACTTGGAGCCCTTGGTGGTGTAGGTTGCGTTGGTGGCGGCGGCGAAGTTGGTGTCTGGCTGGGTGGTGGAGAGGTTGTAGATGGTGTTGTTGGAGACTGGGTAGGCGATTATGTGGCGTCGTTCGCCGATCCAGCGTGTTACCCGGTTGCCGGCGATGAGGGATAAAAGTTCCGGGTCGTCTGCGCATTGGTCTTTGTGGATCATGATCCGGTATGCGGCCTGGTGCGTGTCCTTGACGTCGGCGGTGATGCCCAGCTTCGAGAGCATTGCGACGCGCGTCTTGGACTTGATGCCGTCCGCGCCGAGGAGGACGTCTGCCTCGACTGTGTAGGGGGCGCTGCCGTCGCGGGGGACGGCCGTGAAGGTTGCACGGGGGCCGAACGAGGTGACGGTCTCGACAGCTGTGGAGAAGTGAAACTTGATCTGATCGGGGTAGCGCAGGCAGCCTTTGTACAGGCCGTTGGCCAGTGAGTGCCGGTGGCCGACCATGTGAGGGTATCCGTATGTTTCGCGGATGTAGCCGAGCTCAACGTGCGCGAGCTCCGAATCAGTAGCGCCGACTATCCGCTCGTAAGCAGTAAGCACTAAAGAGAGCATGCAGTATGACACTAAACATACCCCGCACACTTGTATCCTTGATCTCTACAGCCTCAGCCTCAATCTCCTTCCACACGCCCAAGCGGTCCAGCACGCGGGCCATGTTGGGGGCCAGTTGGATACCTGCTCCAACGAAACCCAGGTCGGCTGCGTACTCGAAGACGTCGATGTGCTTGAATCCTTCTTTGGCCAGCGCCAGCGCACAGGTCAAACCGCCCATACCTGTCATTGTCAATACCACTTCAGCATTCTTGTTCAGAGGCGGTACACACCTGCGCCGATGATGGCGATCTTGAGGTCCTGAGGTGTCTGCGCCATGGTTATGGGTAGGATGAGGTAAAAAGACACTCAGATGGTAGACCGAATACTTTGCGATGATAGACTCGCTACTCGAGCGAGTCTGATATCTTAAATAACGACCTCGAGTCATGCTTCATCCATGGTTGACGTTGGCGTTGGTGATGATGGCCCTGAAGCGCCGGTTGAAGTCTTTTCCGCGGGGAATTCCCACAGTCCCACGTCCCACTCCCACAGGGGCGAGTATGATTATGGATCTCTGTGCTAGAATGTTCAGTGGCAATTGGTGATTTCCTGCTGGACCTCGGTGTCTGACACTCTTATTCGTTCTTTGATTCGTGCAGTCGATAGTCACTTAGTCAGTGCAGATAGAAGTCTTCTCCTCTTCCCCACGCCGGCAAATGTCCCCCACGGGGAGAATCCCCTCTTGGTCATTTTTCAACAGATTCACAGCTGAACAGTCTCCAGCGGCTTTTCTCGGAGATAGAGTCTTAAGTAGAAATTCAGTCCGATACGCGGATATAATTTGATTCCTTGCTCAGGAATTCCCATCAGTCTATCATGTAGGATCGGCATTATTATACGGTTAATTGTATAGAATCAACAATATAGCCTCAATTCCAACTAATCACACGGACTAAGGGTTATATCTGACGTAACTATCTAGGCCAGGTACCTCCCCAATAGCTAGTACCCTCCCGATATGGTTGATTCGCATCGCGGCACTCTGGATGCTCGTAATCCTCCACTGTGCCCATCGGCCAGATGGGCACAACACAGATCTCATGGTCGCCGCATCCACGGCATTCCTTCCAGGTCGTCCATGACAGATAGTCCGTCAGGTCGTTAATGTACTTCACTGCCAGCCCGTAGTCCCTCTGGCCCCAAGCGTCCAGCAGAGTTGAGCAGATCGTCCGAGCAACGGACCTGACTGCCTGTGCAGCTACACCTTTCGCCGGACTGCGCGCAGGCAGGAACTGCGCGATACATCGATCCGTCTCGAGTGTGGTGTTCCGGTCGCTGTAGTCGATAAATGGGCTAAGGACGATCTCCAGCTCCGCATGCAGCTGCTCCGTGGTCGACAGCTCCCCAGAAGCCAGGTACCGCAGCTCGTGTGCATACCGCTCAATCAGCATATCCGTAACGGCCTGCCAGTCGAATGAAGACTCGTCCGCGTCATGAGTCATGATCAACCGGTGTAAATCCATGCGGATCGGATCCAGGTCAGCAGACGACAGGTGTTGCAGTCGTGGTAGACTACGGCGTCCGTCCGCCGAGGCGAAAAGGTCCAAGCCGTAGGTGTACGCCGTGACAAAGTGATCGTAGTTCAGCGCTACCCTGTGGCCCCCAATCCCATGGTACCGGGCCGCAATGGCCTTCACCCACCGGTTCGCTCCACCGGGGCCATTACCAGCGCGTTTCACCCGCACCACATGCCGCAGGTTCAAATCGCGAGCGAAATCGCATAAAATAATCTCAAACCCAGCCTCCATACGAATCACCCCGTCTATTCGATTCTCCCATTCCTCCCTCGCCATCCGGCAGATCGTCTCCGCGCGGCGCATTTCGTCTCGCATCCCGCCCCCCTTTCCGTCATCCAGCACATCCCGCAGCAAAATGCGATCCTGAGAGTCCAGCGTCCCGTTGGAGGACTTGGCGGCGGACATTCCGTCGATATAGACAAGTCGCAGATCCTTGGCAGCGGCGTATGTATGCAGCCAGCCTCCAGCATGGGGGTCATTTTCAGTTTCGCCAACCAGTCCCAGCGGCTTTTGGAAGGCAGAGCCGTGTGGGACATCAGAACCAGGACCATCAGGACCCCCAGGACCGCCAGGGGGAGGCCCACGACCGTGTCTGAACATCCGCGCAAAGATCATCGCGTGTTCAGGTTCAAAGGCGAGCCATTCTGTTCCGTTCACTCGATCGCTTTGGCCCGTGCCGTGGTACAGCTGGGTGCCTGCAGGCACCGAGGCGAGGAAAAAGGACATCCCGTTGTGATGGAGAGACGAGCCCCATTGCCTCATTGAGGAATGGATTGCGTTGAATATATGGTTGGCATTGTCAGGGAATTGGGCGGTGGGCGAGGCCGTTGCCAGACTGGCCAGGATAGCGAGAACCTCTGTGTATTTGATCATCACGAAACAAAATCCGAAAGAACATGACCGTGATCATACACATGATCGAATAATCGATCTTAGCAATCTCAGGCATTTAAAAAGACACGAGCTAGTCGGAAGTGGAATCGCCAGATTGCGACGTCTTTCCTGCGCCAAGTGCGGGAATAGGCCGACGACGCGTCAGCAACCGGCGACGGCGACGTGCTTTTTTGGCCTTTTCCTTTTCTCGACGTCTTTTTTCCTTCAATCGAATGAAATGAAGCGTTCCGACAGTTGATGAGATAGCTGCAGCTGCAGCTGCCGTTGCAGCAGCAGTAATTGCTGCTGTCAACACTACTGTTGAACTTGTTGCACTCATCTCGTCTTGCGGTATTCAGAAGGTCTCATGTATATCTACGCGGGCTGGCGTATTTATACAGACGGAGAAATCAGGTGATCCACCGTCTTACTAAACAAACATACCCCTTTTGAGCAATAGAGCAACAGGCCACCTTGGTTGCTATATCGAGGGAGCCTATGCTTCTAAAACATTCGGACATGACTCTGCTGCTCCTTCTCTATCTTCTTCCGTAAAAGAACCCTCTCCTGCCGCATAAGATGCTGGATAAGGGCCTGGTCAGCATCTACCTGCTGCTCTTCGAAGAGACGCAGTTTATACAGGCATTCTAAGGCCTCTGCTGGTGAAATCTGCGGAAGTGCCTCCCAAGCATCATCCTCGTCGTCAGATGCGCGGTTCTCTGGGTCAAATTGGCTGATGGTATTGTCATCTAGGTCCACGTCATCATGGACCTGCTCATCCGCTGGATCTAAGAACTGCCTTATGCTCATTGCTTCCTGGATATGATTAGAAAGCTCGAGCCTTTGAATGCCTTGTTGGATCTCATTCATAAGCTCCTTTTCATCAATCTCCAGAATATCTTCGGTAGTAAGGGCGTTTTTGAAGCACTGTCGAATGACATCATCCTTTAAGTCGATGTCCCACGCTGGAATAGCCCACCGAAGAGCTTGCAAGATTGTCATTGTAGAGATGGGATTAAAGCCTCGATCAAATTCAGCCATCATGTAGAGAATCCACTGCCGTTTCGAGTATGCTTTCCACATGCGGACGATCCCTTGATCAAGGGGCTGAAATCGAGAAGTTGAACTAGCAGGAAGCCAGATGACAAGTGTATTCTGGAGCTGCTCGCCTATCTCTGCATATGCTGCTTTGTGTATAGAGAGATTATCCAGAAGAAGAGCGACTTTTCGGCCATTCATTCTTTGGTCAAACCAAAAGAGCCATTCCTTGAAGATCTCTCCACTCATCCGGGCCTTTGTATTACTGCGCCATTTGCACCCGAGATTCTCTGGGTTGATACCAGCAGCAGTAAACGCCCCTTGGACGTTTGGCACATCCAGTAAACCAGATTGGTAAGCGTTCTGAAGCATCAGAATTGCAGCAAAAGAGAGCACACATCCGTGCCTTCTCTTTCTTCCGGGAAGATACCGTAGATACACCTTGGTCAGGTGGCATCTTCCAGCAGAGGCCAGTTTCATCACAGTTAAAGATATCCTAGGGAGCAAAGAGTTTGAATATTTTGCGAATTTGGACCATCTCTGCTACAGCATCTGGAGACACACTCTGAGCTTCAACATGCTCAGAACGAGGTCTCTTGGTACCGCGAATCTCAATCATCTCTGCGGCAGCATCTTCAGGTGGGCTTCCGGCTTCACCATGCATAGAACGAGGTCTGTCACCATGCTTAGAACGAGGCCTCTTGATACCGCGGCGAGTTTGGAAGTTGCGCAGCCAGCCATTGCTAAACTGAGGCAATGATTTATCCGGATAGATCTGTGGCCAGAACTGCCTTGCCTGCTCCCGGATAACCTCTTGTGGTATTGTGGCTGGGTTTGACATTGCTCGTTTGATCCACAGAAAAAGAGCGGCTCCTAGCTCCGGCCAGTGCTCCGTACGGCGCCGTTTCTGACCAAGTTGATGGGGTTCAAGCGTATCAAGGAAATCATAGCCACTTGATAGGATTTGGGAAATGGAGGAGAGTGGGATTCGATGCTTGTGTGTCTCCTCATACCATTTCTGGAGCTGCATATGAGTTAGAGAAGGGTCTAGGCGATGCCGAGCGCGAAGAGCAGCTTTCTGCTCGTTGGTAATTGCATTGCGTCGCTTTATCATTCTGAGTGTATCTAACAACCTGCAAGAATAATCCAGTATTATTATACCACTGCGACTTGGCCTGTTGCTATACCGAGGAATTCCTTACATAGGAGTTGCTTATATGGAGTGTTGCCTGGTTACTATCCGCTTAGTCACATGCTTTATCAACCGTCTCATCCAAGCAACAACAACAACACAATCACAACCAATTCAACAGCCAAAACATGAACCCTCGCAAACCCCGCACCCTCCTCCTAACCCTCGACGCGTTCGGCACAGTCTTCCACCCCCGCCAGCCCGTCCCAGACCAATACGCCGCAGCCGCGCACGCCTTCGGCCTCCCCCGCTCAACCATCACCCCCGACCGCCTCAAAGCAGCCTTCAAAGCAACCTTCAAGAGACAATCGCAGACCCGCCCAAACTATGGTCGGGAGGATGTCCTGCGCGGCAAGTATGGCGGGCCGAGGCAGTGGTGGGAGGAGGTTATTCGGGGGAGTTTTGCGCAGGTCTTGACGCCGACGTCGACGGCGGCGTCAACAGGGGAGGGGGGCAGCGCCGACGCCGTGCCCGATGCGCTGGTCTCGCATCTCCTAGATCGCTTCGCGGGTGCGCAGGGGTATGCGCTTTTCGACGACGTGGTGCCGTTCCTGGCGGTGGTGCGGGAGGTTAAGAGTGGGCGGCGGGGGCTGGGCCCGTTTGAGCGTGTGCTTGTGGGTGTGATTTCGAACTCGGATGATCGGGTTCCTGCTGTGCTGAAGGCGTTGGGGTTAAGCGTGGGTGATGTGCGGGCTGACCAGGGGGTTGAGAGTATGCGGTTGCCTGGGTTTGAGGAGAGGGGTGCGGCGGTTGGTGCTGGGGGCAGGGATGCGGCTGCGATAGATGATGTTGATTTGGTGATTACTAGCTACGAGGCGGGAGAGGAGAAGCCGAGTCGGGTTATCTTCGATGTGGCGAGGAGGCAGGCTCGGCGCCTGCTTGGGGATGAGGGCGAGTCGGGTGACGACTGCGTTTGTGTCCACGTTGGGGATGACTTTGACAAGGACTATCGGGCTGCCTTGAATGCTGGGTGGGATGGCTACTATCTTCCTCGGGGGCCCATCGCTCAGGACGCACAAGGTAACAAGATTATCCACTCGCTTATGGATTTGATTCCAGAGCTCGAAGCATACAGATGAACACGAGTCAAGATCGTGACTATCCAAACGCAGTGAGGATCTATACTCAATGCCATTGATCCAGGTAAGTGCAGAAAGCCTCAACTATTCGCCTCTAACATGACAAAGCTCCTTATGCTCACTAACATGAAAGCTCCTTATGCTCATGACCACATGTACAACATTAATCGTACTAGAGATATGCACGCAACACCCGAGATATAGAAGGGTAAACAATGTAAGCAGATGTTTTCTTTTCTTATTAGAAACTATGTTCAGGTTTTACCCTGAGTGTCCTTCAGAGTGACGATGCGATTCAAGACCACCTTATCCGCCGTGGAATCCGTATCCACACAGAAGTATGCGGTCCGCATACCCTGGAATCGAATGGAGTAGGGCTTCACTTCGCCTCCCGTCTCGCCTCCCGTCTCACCACTCGTCTTGGGCCAGGGAGCAGACTCAGAAACATCGTGGAACCCAATGTCGATATAGGCGCCCTCATAGATCTCCTCGGAGTCGGGGTTGATGTCGGCCAGGAATCCGTCAGGATGGGCGTTAGGATCGTTGGACTTGAAGAGGGAGTTGAACGCGCGGACTTCGGCCTTGACGGGGCTCTTGTGGGCGGCCGATTCGCCAACCCAGTGGATATACGTCTTGGTCTTCTTGGCAGGAGCTTCAGAGCCTTCTTCGGGCTTTTCGTAATGCGCGTAGACGCAGGTAACCGCGCCGGTCTCAGGGTCCTTGTCAAAGGTGGTGGCGGTGATAGGGAAAGGCACCTTCAGAAGACCAACGGTCTTTCCGGGGGCAAGGCGGAAGTAGTCTGGCGAGTCCTCCTCGCGGAAGTCACTGCGCTCAATGTAGACGGTCTTGGTGAAAGGCACGAGATGGGAGCCGAAAGCCGGGTCCTTGGAGAATGGAACCTCCACCATCTCCTCGTAGCCGTCGGGCAGGTTCGAGATGACAACCTTGAGGGGCTCGAGAACAACCATGAGACGTGGTACGGTAGTCTCCAGGTACTGACGGACAATCTGGTCAAGCTTGACGGTCTGCACAATGGCAGTAGCCTTGGTGACACCGAGGTTGTTGACGAAGGAAAGGATGGCGCCAGGAGGGACACCGCGTCTGCGGATGGCGATCAGCGTGTAGAGGCGAGGATCGTCCCATCCCCGTACATAACCCTTTTTGACCAGCTCAATAATCTTACGCTTCGATAGCACGGTCCCTGTAAGATTCAACCGACCGTACTCGCGCTGCATCGGCCTGTAAACGTCCAGCTTGTCGTTGAGCCACTCATACGACTGCCGCGACATCTCGAACTCAACCGTGCAAAGCGAGTGTGTAATCTCCTCGATGCTGTCACAAAGAGGGTGCGCAAAGTCGTAGGTAGGGTACATCTTCCACTGGCCACCGGTGCGGAAGTGGCCCTTCTCATCGACGTCCAGAATACGCCACGCGAAAATATCCCACATCTGGGGGTTCGGATCCTCCAAATCCATCTTCATCCGCAGCGCAGCCTCTCCAGCCTTGTACTTGCCCTCCTTCATGGACTCAAACTCCCGCAGCGACTCCTCAATCGGACGCGACCGGTGAGGGCACGCGTACCTCGCCTTGCCCCGCTCACCATCCGCCTCGCCACGCTGGGCCTTGATCTCAGCCTTGGTGCAGTGGCACACATACGCTCCATCTCGTCGGATAAGCTCCTTCGCGAGCTCATACAGTCGGTCGAAATTATCACTAGCATTAGTGATCCGGGAAGGCTTGTATCCCAACCAGCTCACAATATCCTCAATACCACGATAGTACATCTCCTCCTCGCCCTCGGGATTCGTATCATCGAAGCGCAGGATGCATTCCCCGCCATGGTACTTCGCAAACCCGAAATTAACCGCGATCGCCTTGCTGTGACCGATGTGCAGGAAGCCGTTGGGCTCGGGAGGGAACCGCGTCCGAATCTTGGGGTGTTTCTCGGAGATGGGCCGTTCCTGGTATACATCGGCGAGGAAACCGACCTTGAACATGGCCTCGGGGTCGAGAGAGCGCAGATCAACCGCGGCCTCTTTGGCGTTGGCGGGCTTGGGCTTGCCGCCTCCCTTCTTGCCATTGTTGTCGGGGTTCTTGGGTGCTTTCTGTTTGGGAGCTTTCTGCTTGGGAGCTTTGGCGGGCTTCCCCTCGGCGGGCTTCTCGCCTGCGGGGACGGGATTCTGCTCTGCAGGAGGAGCTGTCTCCTTTGGCCTCTCGGGAAGCGTAGTCTCTCCTGTTGACGCCATCGTTGGCAAAATCTGATTTTCCAATGTGTGAAGATCAGAGACTGAGATAAGTAACACCGCTGAGGGGCAAAGCGTGCCTTTTTTGTTGCCGCGGCCGATCATAAGTGGGTGGTCCGGACCGAGAGATTATCCGGTGATTGTGAGTCAACCATGGTTCTGCCTGAGTCATCAGGCACCGCAGAAAGCATGGTTAGAGTCTTAAGAGATAACGGGAAGCCATGTTATTCGATCGACAAACTATGAAGATGAAACTCAATTGACGGGAATAGATATCGCTAAACTTATCAAGGCTATGATGCCCGTTCGAGACTCCAACCTATGATCCATGATCCAACCCATGACCTTGACAAAATGAAACGCCAGACAAACTCCGTACTCAACTAGACAGGGTACAATCTATCACTCCCATCGTCCCGTTCCTCCCAGAGATCCCAGCCGGTTGCTAGCATGCTTGTTCAGCAGAGCCGTAATGTTCGAGCCGCCAGAACGGTTCTTAGCCCGAATCTCACGCTCGCGCTCCCTCTCTCTTGCCGCAGTATAGTAATTGACCGCGCCTTTCTTGGCGACAGACGCTCCAACAGCGGGTTTGGTGACTCGCTTTGATGAGTCCGACTTGGATGATGTAGAACTAGTAGACGAACTGGTCGTAGTCTTTCGGAGCAAGGGAGGAGGGCGGAAGGTCAAGTCATTGCCTCCACCGGCGAAAAATGCTAGACGGTTGCCGGAAGAAGCGGACGTGGCGGAGTTGGATGATGCTTGCCGGAGCAGTGCAAGACGGTCAACAACTGGACCTCTTGTGCGGCGTGGATGGCTGGGGACAGCGAAAGTCTCCTTTGGCTGCTCTTGCGCTGAGCCGCTGTCATCTTCATCGTCGCGTGCGTCATCC
The DNA here is from genome assembly GCA_011319215.2 of Scortechinia acanthostroma. Taxonomy (NCBI): domain Eukaryota; kingdom Fungi; phylum Ascomycota; class Sordariomycetes; order Coronophorales; family Scortechiniaceae; genus Scortechinia; species Scortechinia acanthostroma. Next base: position 11,233 of record JAABUG020099214.1, read on the forward strand.
CCTTCATCCATTGACGCGTCTTCATGGAAGGAGTCATACTCGGGCCTCTCGGTCAGGAAAGAGACGGTTTCCCGGATCTCGGCGAGAGTGGCGGGCTTCTTGGATATAGCGCTCGCTGGCTTGCGACGTAAATGAGGAGGAGGACGGTTGTTGATGTCTTCTGCAGAGGGTTCGAGAGGTCTTTTCCTCTTGTTGCTCTCTTCGGCGGCCGATTGTTGCTGTGGTGCGTCTGATGCGATACCTTGAGACGAGTCCTCCTGGGAGCCGGCATCTTTCTCGTCGTCCAAGAAATCTAGACCGACGTCCTCATCCGAATCGCGATCTTCAATCGCCTTGAAGAACGCCGCTTTCTTAGGGTTCTCGGCGATCTCGCCGATCTTTTCATCGGCAAGGAGAGCTTTTCGCATTCGCGCAAACTCCCTTTGCTTTGCCCGCCGACGTGCAAGCAGCTCATCGTCCGAATCGTCTAGATCGAATTCATCGTCTGCGTGTCTCCGCCGTCGGAGGGCACCAGTTGTGATGTCTTTCAGCAGCTTGGCGACCTGTTTTTCATCCGCATTTCTCTGGTGGAGCCTGTAACTAGGTCAGTTTGTGAACATGACAGGTCAATGGGGAACGCACGCATTAAGAGCAGCCAGCTCCTTCTCGTCCACCGTCTCTCCACTATTGTCATTGATCATCTGTTGATCATAGGCATCTTCCTCGTCCTCGCTGTCGTCACTAGCGCCTCCAAGACCGGCATATTCGTCATCGGATTCTTCGGCGGCATCTTCCACAATCTCTTTGGCCTTGCTAGTCTTCGGGTCAAACGGAACAGGGGCCTTCTTCGTTGCTGCCTTTTTCATGACATCAAAAGCGCTGGCATCAATCTCAAATCCTCCCTCTTCTTGCTCTTCAATCATGGACAGGTTTGCTGCTCGCCCACGCCGAAGATGCTTCGCCCTCCTGTCAGGAACCGGCGTGTTGTTCCGGGATTCATTTTGTCCCACAAGCACAGTTTCGATAGTCGAATGGGGGGTTCCCACAAATCTCTTTGACGGATCAAAGGGCGAGAGTACAAAACCGGCATCCTGCGTAGGGTCAGGGATTTGAGAAAACTGTGACATGGCTCTTGGCGCTGGTGACTCAGAAACTCGGCTCTCGGGTTGTGTGTAACCTGCCAGTATGTCTGTCGATTCGGCGCGCTGCTCCTGGCTATCCTTGACAATGATTTGAGAATCCGAATCTCGGCGGTTGTGGGTGATTTGTGCAGGGTCAGGCAATGAGTTCGGAATAGCCGGCGAGCCTGCCTGGGTAACCGGTTGACTGGCCCCAAGTGTACCAGCGAAGACTTGGGTGAGGCTCATTGTCAGTCCGTCAGAGGTCATACCAGGGAACTGAGGCCGTTCCACGGAGTTTACTGTTGAATGGATCGGCTTGGCCGGTGTTTTGGGAGCCTGTTCTTCGTCTTCGTCCTCGTCGTCGCTGATCACTCGAGTTGGTCGCTTGCGTCGCGCAGCTGGCACTTCCGACTCATCGGCTGAGATGACTTCGGTCTGCTCATCCTCGGACTCCTCATCCTCGCCAGCCTCCGAGTCAATCAATCCTTGGTCGTGCCGTTCGTTGTCTTCATCTTCTTCCTCGTCTCCTTCCTCGTCTCCCTCACCATCGCCATCTCCTTCTCCATCAGAGCCTGAGAGCTCAAAGTCAAGGTCTTCGTCGTCGTCATCGTCCTCCATTTTCTTGCCCTTAGACCCTCTCTCCTTCTTGGCAATCTCTTCGCCTTCTTGGCGTGCCTTCTCGACCAGGTTTTCAAGCTCGTCTTCCATTGCAGCACGCTCTTCTGCGGTCTCGATGATTACACCCTTAGCCCGTAGCTCTTGTATCCTCTCCTGTCTTTCTTTGGCAGCTTGCTGCCTCGCTTTCAACAAAAGCATGGCCGAGAGTTCTGCCGTGTTCATGGTCTTACTCCGTCGAGTAGGTGAAGTAAGATGAGCCAATGCTTTCAGCTTGAGAATAGACGCTGGTTCCTGCATGTTTTTTGCCGGAAGGTTTTCGAACGCCGCGATACGTCTGCATTTGGCTGGGTCAGTAACAACCTCCAGGTCGTCGTCTGAATCGTCCTGTTGATTCTGAGCGACGGACTGTCGGGACAATAGCACGCGGATGGGAGGCTGCGTCAGAGCTTTTCGTTCGGGCTTCGTTGGCTCGAGCGGTTTTGTGTTTTCGTTCTCCTTCATTTCCACACGTCCAACAGTAACTTGCTGAGGTTGGTCTTGCGATCTAGACAACAGCTCGTCGACCGTGGGGAAGTCCTCCACCTCGAGCCCGGCAGCACCTTCCTTGTTACTTTCATCCACAGCCTCACCGGACATGTGCTTATCTGATGGACCAAGAACAGGTGAAGTCTGCGGCGTCTCTTTACCTTTCTGAGCCTCATTATCCGACGATTGCTGAGACCCAGCTGTCGTGGACGAATTCTCCCCAGACTGGCCTGCGACATTCGACTCCCCCTGCTGCATGAAGTTGAATCGCGCAAAGAAGCTCTCCTTGGTGATCTTCTTCTTTGTTTGCGCCTGATGAGCCAGCTGCATATTCCTGCTGATCCTCTGCGTTTCGCGATTCATCTCTTCCAAAGCCTTCTTGCTAGCCTTACGACCAGCAGGCCGCTTCTGCGTTAGCTTCCGTCCAGCCTCTTTCTCATCGCTATCCTCGACCGTACCGATTTCCGAGCTGAACTGATCTCTCTGGGCCAGCCGGACGGCCTTCTTCTCCGCTTCGAGTCGTTCCTTTTCTTCACGCTCCTTCCGCTTCTGCATGATGAGCGCCTGAACGCGAGGATGGGCCTTCAAGTCCTCTTCGTCGTCATCGTCCGGCTCGTCGTTCGAAAGGGCATCATTACGTTGCGGCGGGGGAGAAGACATGAACAAAGGAGAGAAGGACCGAGCGCGAGAGGGCGAGCGAGGCGTGTCATCCTCGGCGGGCTCCGGTGTCTTTCTTCCATTGCGCCTCCTCCTAGGACCAGCCGTAGGAAGATTATCCTCGTCCTCCTCGGAAGCAGGAGCAGAAGCAGATTCATGACGCGCTTGGTCGCCTTCCTTAGATTGCTCTCTTTCGGCTCGTAAGAATTTCGAAACACGGTCAAATGCGGTTTGTCCCGTAACTGGTGGACTGGTGCTAGTCTGATTCTGAGCTTGCATACGAGCCGCTAGCCGGCCCTTGGGCATCACAATGTCATCGTCATCGTCTTCGCTTTCCGCATCGTTCATGGGTTCATCTGACTGCCGTATTGTTCGCTGATTGTTGCTGCCGTTGTCTGACTCGGAATCGCTATCGAATGCGGCCAGGATGGCTTTAATCTTTCGTCCTGGTGTGAGGACAGGCGTGCCACTTGGAGACGCGGAGCGCGCCGTCCGGGGAGTGGACGGGGATGACATGGTGTGTTCGGTGTAATTAGATTATAATGTACATAGCAGAGATATCAATTGTCATTCGTGAATTTCAGCAAAGCCGTGATAGATCCTCCGCGTTGAAGTAGGAGGATGTAGTGTGTCAAGCGATAATGCGAATCCCGCGCGGAGAACTCCCCATTTTGCTTGTATCAACGACGCGCATCGCGTCCCACCGCGCGAAGCACGCCGGCTATCAGCACGTGACATGCGATAAGACATCATCTCCTGCTGCCCTACCTGGAGGGACTGCTGCACGGTAGCCAACGGGAAATCTACCTAGTAATGTCCACTTGTTTCTTGATCATAAATACAATTCCCATGCTAGGTGTGGTATGACGCCGATGTTTAAAGCCCGCCCGTAGAGACAAAAATACAGAAAGCGACGCCGATCTGATGTAACACCTGCCTATGTTCAAAAGTCATGTCCGGTTGGAAGTCCTTTGATAAGCCATCCTGAGAATTCTTTCCAAGACACAGCAGCCTTAAGCTGTTTGCTCATCATGCTCCTTTGGCAATGAAACCATTGCAAAGATGGTGGTTATGGCCACAATCAGATTTCAATATCCAATTCCAGATCCAGGGCTGCAATATTCTCGTCGTCCATATTGCGATGACGGATCTTGGCAACGCCACCCTTCGACTCCTTCTTCTGTGTAGACACGGCAGGCTTAGGCGTACTGGCCTTCGACGGCGTGTCAGACCCTGTACCAGGGGTCCCGCCACGGCTGGTGATAGCGTCCGGTATCAGGCTATTCCCGTTGGCATCGTAATGGGTCTTGGCAAGGGTTCGAACACGCATGAACGGATTGGCTTGAGCTTCACCACGAGCGACTGCTGCAGCTGCTTTCCGACTGGCCTTTCTCTCCTCGAGCTGCGCACGGCGCACGCTTTCGGTGTTCAGTTTCTGGTTGCGCAAGTTCAACTCTGCGAGGCGCTCATAGTCCGACAACTTCTCCGTGCGCGGTTTCGACGGTTGGGTGCTGAAAGCGAGCTTTGGTCCGGTCAGCTCCGCCAGCTCCTTCTCCAAGCGCGACACCTCCTCATCGTCACCAGCAGCTCTAGCCAACTTCAACTGCTTCTCAGTTTCAAGGCGCTTGAAGGTGCGCATCTTGTTATCCAGTGAGCCTTGTTTGCGCAACTTCTCATTCAGCTCTTCCTTGGTGAACTGGTGGTTGATTAAACGGTTAATGTCTGCTACCTTTTTGGCAAGCATTGACCTGGTGGCCATCTTGCAATCTTCAACTGCCATGGTCTGGCGGTAGCGACTAAATTCCGCCTGAAGGGAGTTAGCATGATAAGGAGGGCTTCAGGATCGGGAAATGAAAATTACCTCGGTAAAGGGTGAATCAGAGCAAGCTATGAAAGGGAATTCGCGCTCTGCTTTCCCATGCGCCAAAACAGCGTACTGGTTCGTCACGAATGACCGACCGTTCGGGCTTTCCATGGCATAGGGTCGACCCTCCGTGAATCCTGGAATGAGTCAGCACAACGGGTCTATAGGCGCAGTTCGAACCGAAGCGACTTGGTCACTTACTCTTGATCAAACATAGACGATATTCGTTGATACCAGTGTCTCTGTTCGGTCCGATATTCACTCGAGCATAGCAACCGGAAATGGCTTCGTCGAATCCAGGATAGAAGCAAACTTGTGCGAAATTGGTACGTCCCACGCGCGCGCGTTGAATGTCACGAAGGTCCGCAGGCGGGTCATCCTTCGGGGGAGAAGGGGAGCGCTCGCGAGTATCCCACTCGACCTCGCTTTCCCCTTCAGCATCCTTGTCGGAAGGCACCTCATCCTTCGCTGGAGCTGCTTCACCAGCAGCCATATCACGACGACGAAGCTCATCGCGCTTGCCCTTCTTCTCACGCTGACGCTTGTATGCCTCAATGGCCTCAGAAGCCTCGCCAACTTTGCGCCCGCCAAGTGTAGTCTTCTGCCGAGTGCTCTTGCGCTGGCCTTCTTCCAGATCCGCCACGCTTGCCTTTCGCTTGGACTTTTTCACCCGCCGAGCCTCATCGCGTTCGCGAGATGCTAAGAGACGACGAAGAGCCAGGTCCTGGTTGCGTCGGTCGACCTCCTGCGCTCGCTCAGAGAGTATCTGTTCACGTTGGATTTCCGGCAACGCCATGATTTCCTCTTTGTCTTTGGCAGAGTAGTAAAGTTTTTCGTAAGGAAAGATAGGGCGATCTTCTTCGGCGTCCTCGCTCGCTCCCTCAGAATCGGAGGCGGCGTCAGATTCGGACATGCTGGCGGACTCGAGAGAATGGCGAGATCCAGCGTCAGACCTGGTGGGGCCAGTGTTGTCAGTTCCAACCTTCCCAGCCACCTCACATAAAGGACAACTGAGGTCAATATGAACACAAAGACAACGGCAAACCTACACTTCGCCATCTTCCTCATCCCCCTCGTCATCGTTGCGCGTCTTCTTGCTCCTTTTAATCGGTCTTGCGGTTCCTTTTCGCCCCATGGCTGATGATGGAGAAGCTGAAGGAGCAGGAGATTGAGAATTATGCTTGGGGGGAGGTGATGACTCCTCTTCAGAGGAGTCGCCCGCTAGAGCGAGCAGCTCGGCATCCAGATCATCCGCCATGGTGAATATCAGTGCAAAGTCTTCACTGAAACCAGGCGGCGTTCGAATCAAAATAGAATGGCTGGCGAGCGCAAGCAGGTAAGAGCCGATTCAAATACGCGACAACCCCCTAATTCACCGTCGCAATTCACTGAAAGACCTCAGCGACTCGAACCTAGGGCCTCGAAAACGGGTGCCGATATATAAAAAGTCCAAATAATTGGCTATGGCAGAGCCAGCTGTATAAGTCAATGTCGCGACCGAAAAGATGGCCCAAGCAGGTCGCGAGGATGGAGGTGGGTGGCGAGTTGTTTAGTGAATATCGAAGAGGACGGATGTCCTTGAAGATGGGACGGCGGCATCCGCAGGATTTGGTTCGTCCATGACGTTCCGGCCCGGGGCCGATGCTTGCCAAGAAGGCCACAAGCGCGCGTCTGCGGCCATGCGATCGAGTTGGACCACCTCGGAATATCCGGTGTATTCGCATCTCATGCTTCACAATAGTTGATGAATCTGTCCATTCGATTGTCTCTAACGCTATTACTCGAGTATTTTTGATTGTATTAAATGCACACAGAATGAATTCGTTATCGTCCTTTCGAAGATGCGTTCCCAGCCGATCTCCTCGGTCAACGTCCCCATTGATCCTCGACTTCCTCGCCCCGTCGATTATGTGCCATAGCCGACCACGGCACAGCTCTACAGCAGCATCTAGCCCCTCGGATGGCGCTCACAAGTCTTCACATAATCCCGACGTTGGATCCTCGAAACCCACCTACATTCTAAGCAAGAAACAGCGAGAGTACCTGGACAGCGCACTCCGAGTCAACCAAGCCGGCGAGCTCGCCGCAACGCTCATCTATACCGCGCAAACACCCCAAGTCGTGCGCTCGCATCCCCACCTCCGACCACTCATGAAGCACATGTATGACCAAGAAGCCGGACACTTCACGACATTCAACAAACTTATCGCAAAGCACCGGGTCCGCCCGACGGCCATGTATCCGGTTTGGGAAGTAGCAGCGACTTTCCTCGGATGGTCCACTGGAGTCATGGGCCGGGAGGCGGCCATGGCTTGTACGGAGGCGGTGGAGACGGAGATTGGGTCTCATTATAACGACCAAGTACGGGAGATTTTATCATGGGAGGCTGACGCGAAGAGCCGGGGGGAGGAGCTCGATGATGAGCTAAAGGAGATGCTGGCGACGTTTCGGCGAATTCGTGATGAGGAGCTGGAGCATTTGGATCATGCTGTTGAGAACGACGCCAAGGAGGCGCAGCCTTATGATCCGTTGGTCAATGTCATCCGCTTGGGGTGTAGAGCAGCCATCAAGATCAGTGAACGGGTCTGAAGAGACGCTAGCCGCTTTTATGGCCATTGTTGCTGGGGTCGGTTCCATTCGACCAATTGTACAATGTGATTGCAAAATGTACTATACTATCAGAAAGAATGGATACGTTAATGAAGGTCGATGCGGCAAGTATGATTTCAGAAATTCAATTTCTTCAAGTCATATATTAATCTATCATATCTATAAGTTATCGGGTATCACTCAACATGCAAGAACGTAGTAGGCCATCCTCAAAGATTAGGAATCACCCTCAACTTCAGACCCTTGCGTCTTCTCCAAATACTCCAAGAAGTTCTTGGAAAACCGCACAACCTGCTGATAAACCTCCTCGAACCCATTAACACCGCCATAATAAGGATCCTGCACAACCTCACCACCACCAACGCGGTCATGCAGCAGACCACCCGGCCCAAAATCACCAAATAACCTCACCTCCGCAACCTTGTCGCCAGCTTCTCCGCTCGACCCCCGGGTACCCTTGGCGCCTCCGGACTTCCGCAACGAAGCAACAACCGATTCGCGCACATCCAGCAGATCCCGCAGATTATATTTATCCATCGCGAGGAGATAGTCGAATTTCAGAAAGTCATCCTTGGTGACCTTCCGCGCCGCGTGGTCGTAGTTTGTGATGCCGTGGCGGCGGAGGGTGGACATGGTGCGCGAATCGGGGGGCTCGAGGGTATGATAGGCTCCTGTGCCTGCGGAATCGATCCCGTTGATCAATGGATGGTTGCTTGCCATGTTGCGGAAGACTCCTTCTGCCATGGTGGAGCGGCCTGGTGTGGGGGATGTTAGATTGGAGTTCCGAGATGAGGGGCGGTGGTTTCGTGCTTACAGATATTCCCCAGACAGACAAAGAGAACATTGACTTTCTGTCCGGGTGAAGAGGACTTGGAGGCGGTCATTGCTATCGGTATTTGATGAGATGTGCTTGGTCGGTGAGCAAGGACTGCGACAGGTGTATGTATGCATCCCGATTAAAATGTTGCAGACCCCGCCACAGCGATAAGAATTCTGCCGTTCCTCACCGCCATTCCATCAGCCACAAGGCATTCTTATCGGACATCCAGAGTACCCCATAGTATGACGGAGTCTTGGTTGATATGGAGCTACGAGAAAGACGATCCCTAATATAAAGGAAATACTGATGCCTAAGCCACCGAGGCGGGTAACAATCTGCGATCATGGTCCACGAAAACTTCCATTTCTTGAAACATGAGGCGAGGGCTTCCAATGCCTAGTGGCAGATATATTCCCGGAACGGAGTCATTCATGTTCATATTCAAACAAATAACGGCTTTCGAAGAACGGAATGTTTGTGATGTTTAGTCAAATCATCCTTACTGTCACCACTCTGTGACCAGGAATAAGATCAGTTCCTCGATTGTAACTACTCCGTACGTACAAGTGTTTCCATTGTGGCACACGTTTATTTTTAGGGAGCTGAGCCACGGGCGGGCACACTAGGGGGTGTGGCACTGTGGCAGTGACAGGCACACCGGTTTCCCGTTGGCCCAGTGACCAGGGATCAGTGCCAGTCTCTCCACAAGAGCCCATGGACCAAGGCAACTCTGTCCACGGCTTGATTGATGAATCGATAATCGATTCTGATGGTTGCATCCAGGTGAAAAAGATACATGCAAATCAAATGTCCTGCAGCTGCATAATACATCGTGCAGACGTGCCAATTTCTTGACAAGCAGAGTCTGATAGAAATAGACGAAGTATAAGCATATCAGATAGCTGCGTCACTACAGCACTGACTGCGGGGCGTACTCCGAAGACAGTAAACAGTCCACCTTTTCTTGTCGTCATCAAGTTATTCTCCCGATTTTTAGCACCCAAACTGATCGTCCATCGCTTCTGGTTCCTTGGTCAACGCGGAAGAAACATTCTCAGCTGACGACTTTTGCTTTTCCTTCTTGTCCTCCCCAGCTCCCATCCTTTACAGCCACCACTAGTGGCGTTGCACAGTTGCAGGCTTTGCGCTCAACAGGCAGCAGTTGACAGTTGAAAAGCGCGTTTATCAGCATTCTCAATTTTCTCATTTCCTACGCTCACCCTATCATATCTCTGAGCTTCCCTGCCATCTGTCTTGAAGTCGCCAAATTCTCCGCAAGCTCTGACAATTTATCAAGTGACTGGACTCTTGACCACATTCCTCCCGCGCTCTTGGCGCATTCCCAATCATAACCCCTGCCAGGAAGACAAAGGGGTAGCTCATTCAAGTAATCAGTCTCCGGGAGTCCTATCCTCACAATGTCCTATAATCGCTTAGGTTAGTCCATGATTATTTTGTCGTTGTTGCGCCGTTGTTATTGCAGGGCTGCGGATTGTCGCATCTCCGCATCCGCTGTCTTTCTGAAACATTGCCCCCGATAAAGTGACTTTGACGAGGTTAGCCTCCATTGGCGCTTGCGCAAGCTGTTGGCGATCATTCTGCAATCGTTTCTGCCTGCCATTTCATATCTGCTTGAACACTGGTTATTGCACGCTCGATTCGGTAGCCATTTCAACTGACATTCGAGCTCTGTAGACCACTACGGGGAGGATGGCAATCGCTCTCCCAACATGAACCCTCATCATATGGACGATCGGACACCTTCGCCAGGCCGGCCTTTGAACGCTTACCAGCTGTCGGATAATCCATACATGCATGACCATTTGCAGATGCCCTCCAGCGACCGTCTAGCAGAGCAGCCAACTGTGAGAAGACCACTCAATCGAAGCGACTGTGACCGTTAAAATTGACTCGAGATACTAGTACTCGGTAGAACGAATCCCCAACTCCTACGGTCATAATGAAGCCTACGAGCAACATCATCCCGAGCAATATCCCGGCTACCACTATGCTGTGGACCCCGAAGCACATCATGATGCATACTATACTCAGCCATACGAGCCAGCAGTCACGCCGCAAGATGATTACGATATAGGGGAGTATCACGATCAGCAGCAGCCTGTCCAAGATGACCGAGTTCCCATTTTACAACCTGATAACCCGTTCGGTCCAGACCCGTACAGTGACGAGTACCATGACGACCCTACGGATGTTCCCACTCCAAGTCCGGCGCCCATACGACGCTGGAAGACGGTCAAGGAAGTACAACTTTTCCACGGTAACCTGGTGCTGGACTGCCCCATTGCGCCGAAGCTGCTCAGTCAAGTTCCTCACGCGGAACCCCCTGGTCGTGACGAGTTCACTCATATGCGCTACTCGGCAGCAACCTGCGATCCCGCTGATTTCTACGAGGAGCGATTTACACTCCGCCAGAAACTGTTTGCGAAGCCTCGACACACTGAGCTTTTCATCGTTATTACCATGTACAACGAGGACGACTTCCTTTTCGCTCGAACATTGATCGGCGTGTTCAAGAACATCGAGTACATGTGCAATCGGACGCAGAGTAAAACCTGGGGCAAGGACGCATGGAAAAAGATTGTTGTTTGCGTCATCAGTGATGGTCGTGCCAAGATCAATCCCCGAACACGGGCTGTACTGGCCGGTCTTGGAGTGTACCAGGACGGAATCGCGAAGCAGCAGGTGAACGGCAAGGACGTGACGGCACATATCTACGAGTATACCACGCAGCTCGGCCTCGAGCTCAAAGGAACTCAGGTATCCATAAAAGGGCGCTCTGGCTGCCCAGTCCAGATGATTTTCTGCCTGAAGGAAAAGAACCAGAAGAAGATCAACTCGCATCGTTGGTTCTTCCAGGCCTTTGGCCGCGTACTGGACCCCAACATCTGCGTGCTTATTGACGCAGGAACGAAGCCCGGACGAGACTCCATCTATCAGCTCTGGAAGGCTTTCGACGTCGAGCCCATGTGCGGAGGAGCTTGTGGTGAGATCAAGGTCATGCTGTCGCACGGCAAGAAATTGCTCAACCCGTTGGTCGCCGGGCAAAACTTCGAATACAAGCTCAGCAACATCCTGGATAAGCCTCTGGAATCAGCATTTGGTTTCATTTCTGTTCTGCCTGGTGCATTTTCGGCGTACAGATACGTCGCGTTACAGAACGACAAGAACGGCCAAGGTCCACTGGAGCGCTACTTCCTGGGTGAAAAGATGCATGGCGCCAATGCCGGTATCTTCACAGCCAACATGTACCTGGCTGAGGATCGAATTCTGTGTTTCGAGATTGTGACAAAACGCAATTGCCGCTGGCTACTGCATTATGTCAAGTCATCAAGCGGAGAGACGGATGTGCCTGATCGAATGGCGGAATTCATTCTACAGCGGCGCCGATGGCTGAACGGGAGTTTCTTTGCTGCTGTATATGCGATCGCCCATTTCTACCAGATCTGGCGAAGCGATCACAGCTTCATGCGCAAGTTCATGCTGTTGATCGAGTTCATCTACCAGACTATCAACATGATCTTTGCATGGTTCAACATTGTATGTGCCGTCTTCTTCTCGAAATGGGCCAATGCTAACGTGATTCGTAGGGCAACTTCTTCTTGGTCTTTCATATTCTCACCACCTATCTTGGTGACGATAACCTGCTCGGAACAGCGGGTAAAGTCCTGGGTGTTGTCTTCGAATGGCTCTATCTCGCGACCCTGGTGACCTGCTTCGTTCTGGCCCTCGGCAACCGTCCCGGCGGCTCAAACAAGTTCTACATGACCATGGTCTACTTCTGGATTGGCATCATGATCTACTTGACCTTTGCGGCAATCTTTGTGACCGTCAAATCCATTCAGAGCGAAGTCGCCGACAGTTCATTTAGCGTCGGGCACTTGTTCAGCAACAGCCAATTCTTCTCGATCTTTGTCTCCTTGGGGTCGACTTACGTGATGTGGTTTCTGGCTTCACTTATGTTCTTCGACCCCTGGCACATGTTCACCTCCGTAAGTTCTCCTCCGAAAATTGGTTGTATGTGAATCTGACCTGTATCAGTTTATCCAATACATGCTGCTTACGCCAACGTACATTAACGTGCTCAATATCTACGCCTTCTGCAACACCCACGACATCACATGGGGTACCAAGGGAGACGACAAGGCCGAAAAGCTGCCGTCAGCCAACACCAAACCCGGCGGGAAAGTCGACGTTGATATCCCGCAGGACGATGGAGACCTTAACGCGCAGTATGAGGCGGAATTGGCCAAATTCGCACAGAAACCGCCCAAGGAGGTCAAGGCCATCTCGGAAGAGGAACGTCAAGCCGACTATTACAAAGGGTTCCGAAGCGCGGTCGTGCTCGCTTGGGTGTTTTGCAACTTTGCGCTGGGCGCTGTTGTGCTGAGTGCGGCTGGTCTGGACCGATTCAACAGCGACACAAACTCGACGGATGATAACAGGGCCACGATCTACATGGCCGTCGTGCTTTGGAGTGTGGCTGGTCTCTCGATATTCAAATTCATCGGCGCAATGTGGTTCCTGGTCGTTCGTATGGTATGTAACATCTTCGACCTGTGCATTTCTTCCAGATGCTAACCTTCGCACAGTTCCGAGGCGTTTGATGTGTATTTCTCCAGCCTTTCTTCCCATATGATGTATGCACCCGGCTCTATACTGACGTTTGTTCACGATACCACTGCGGGCTCAGTATGGTACTCTGGATGATGAAAGACATGTTTTATGATATGGAGGGTCAACGATGCTCTTGATGTTTGCTTGATTCTGCTTCGTTGAAAGAGGATTGCGATGTATGATGTAGATACCATTTGTTTGGGAGGGCATATACAGGGCATCATACACGTATGGTGTTGCGTTAGTGCGGGATTGTAATCATTATGCTTATATCATACTTGAGATATAACACCTAGACAAATGGCTCATGCTGTGCCTTTTTCTCACACACTCTTTCGTCTCTCTTTGTCCGTCTTAAGGCTGGGATGTACCATGAGACTGTTCTCAACTCAATGCTGGAGTCTATCTCGAATACCTCATAGACTCCATCCTCGTCCCATTATTCGGAATAATCTTGCTCCTATGGAATGCATCGGTCGGCCAGGTGTTCCTCGCTTCCACAGTTATAGCATTTCAAGGGACGTCCATGTTTACCGCGGTTTCGGTTTCGCCGACTCTTCATGTGCGAATCGGCGTTTCTTCGAGTACGCTTTGAATAATGGTTCCGTGATTCCTCTCTTTCCCGTCTCGACTCCCGCATGTGCAGAAGGGAATAGTAATGAGTAGCAATGGTTACCATTTCGGCCCGGGTATCTGGAAGTTCCATGAAGCGTAGTCAAATCTCGAAGCGTAACTCTGGCACAAGTTTGGCGAAGAAGAATAGGGCTCGTTCCTCTTCTCTACACGCGCTCTCTCCATCCTTCGAGAATACCTCCCTGAGCGCGCGTAACGACACCAATTTCTGTTCGAGAATTTGCCAGTAGGTATCGAAGTCTCTGGGGTCTTGATTTGGGCGTTGGTAGGCGTGCTCCAGCTTGATCATCACTTCGGCTTTCGCATTTCGGATCATTGCGAGAGTTGAGTCTTTGTTCATGGGGCGCGAACACTTCTGCTCTGACATTTCTTCAGTGTACTGTTGATTCCGTAGGAATACTAGTTAGGAATCCATTGTCAGGGTGGATAAACCGTTACTAGATAAGAATTGTAACGAGGTTTGCGATAGTGGTAGTAGTAGAGAGGTATATAGATCAAATCATGTCTCCAAAGTCAGACAAGGGAATTGTCCTCATATACCGTTGTAAGCGATCTTGAAATTAGGGCGAGACATTTGGTAAGTTAGCGGAGGCTACAATGGGGCGAAATCATATATATGGAATGATCCATGGGAACAATGTAACTCAATCCATATCTCACTGTGTTACGATCATACCATCCTCCGCTGCGAACGGGTGTCATGCCACCGAGGAGGATATATTCGCGGAGTCGTCAGTGACTGAAACCGTTCAGTTTTGGTGCGTTGGTTGATAGAACTAAAAAAGAAAGAATCTTCTATAAGAAGCATCATTGGTCTAGTGGTAGAATTCGTCGTTGCCATCGACGAGGCCCGTGTTCGATTCACGGATGATGCATTTACTTTTTTTGCCCGCCATTCTTCCTTCAGTAAATTTTTATCTTAGTCTGGCTTATTCTACTGCATTTATTAGATACTAGATTATGTCTATCAACTCTGGTTCTTCGAATGCACACAAAGCCCAATACCACCCAAAACAAGCGCCATCCCCAACCACGTCTCTTTCTCAATAACCTTGCGCTCAACATACCACTCCCCGAGAACGGTGAAGAGGAATGCACTCGAATTCGCCAATGGGACAGTTAACGACAATTCTATTGCTGTCAGCCTGCAATCATGGACGGTAAAGTGAGAGAAGGGGGGAAGATATACCATGCTTCCCAACCAACAAAAAGAACCAAATACTCCCCGTCAGATTGATAACAAGCGGAATGGAATACGCCGGCGTGCGGAGGAGATTGACAACCGTCCAGAAGACGGATATGATCTTGGTCGTGAGCCAGGAGGATGTAGGCTTTGATTTCATCCATGCCGGGACATGAGTGCTACCTCCTGCTGCGGCTCCTGCTGTTGTTGATCGCGCGCTCGATGTGAGAGGTTGGTCCTCGTCGCCTGATTCCTCTTCCTCTTCGTTTTCATCTTCATCTCCATTCTTCGTGGTACCAGTCGCGGGGTGGCTTTCCTGTAGCTCCTGCTCTTCCGTGGTAGACTGCGCTGATTGCGTCTGTGTCTGCGGTGCCTGTGCTTTCTGGGCCGCTTCCTGCCGTGCGTTAAAGTCCGCTGCGGCGCGTCGGATGAATGGCGTGGTGAAGCCCCATGCTACTCCGACGAGGAGGAAAGAGAGGACGTAGTTGAAGACGGAGGGCTGGTCGGCCGGTACGCTTGCGTCGGGGTCCATTTTCCGTCTAACTTTCTCTGTTGAGATTGAGTCGACGATGGAGGTAGCTGTCAGCTGTCAGGGGTGTTGGATGGATCGGGGATAAGATGACGAATGGCCGAGGTCCGCCGCTTTGGGAGAATCTGATAAGATAAGGATACCTCCATATTCCGTCTACGAACCAGCCCTGGTCAAAGACGCCCAGAGGTCTCATCGGAGTCATCGCAGATAACTAAGGTGGTAGAAACAGAAAGAATCAGCCTTTAACGCTAATATGGGTCATGATGGAACAATAACGATGTCCATCTTCCCGATGGCATGATCACAACTATTGGCCTAGGATTCTCTCTATATATATACCCAACAAATAAGGCAAAAGACCCAACGCGATATCCAGCCTCTACTTGACCTGACCATTCATCTTTCTCTTCTTGCTCCGGTTGGAACTAGGTATTTGGTGCCTGGAAGCTTCGGGGAAGATACAGCGAAAGCATGCACTATTTCCCGTTTTGGGAGTTTTCCGTCGGTCTTTTCGTTGAGACCGACGGCCGAACTTCAATATACCGAGATTTGACACGAATAGCTTCGAGACATGACGTGACAGTCTGAGGATAAAAGGTGACTCCCGTCAGGATGGAGCTCGTGGATTCATTGACAGCGTCCACTGACCATTGGCTTCCTATACTCTCAAAATGGCGTCTCAGCATGAACTGGCGGAGAGAGATTCTTCCCTGACTGTGCCTCAAGTCTCCGGAGAAAGACCACCCGAGGAAGGAGAGAAGCATGTAGAAGATAAGTTCCCCGAAGGTGGATGGAGAGCATGGAGTGTAGCCATTGGCAATGCTGGTATCATGTTTTGTACTCTTGGCCATGTGAATACTTGGGGGTAAGTTCTGTCTTCTTGGTATTCCCGATGGAGCTGACATCGGCAGTGTTTACCAAGCGTACTACGAGGTGAACCAGCTTCGCGGTCATTCTCCCTCGGCGATTGCCTGGATCGGGTCACTGCAGGCATTTTCCATCTTCGCCGCCGGACTGGTCGGCGGTCCGTTATTTGATCGGTATGGAGCAAAGGTATGTGACTTGATCTGGGATCTGCGGGGAGAATTGCTCACAACGCAGGTGATCTTTCCCTCTGCTATAGTATACCTGTTTAGCATCTTCATGACCAGCCTGTGCAAGGAATACTGGCAGTTCATGCTCGCCCAAGGAGTCCTGGGAGGCCTCGCCAACGGATTCACCATGGCCCCATCCATGGCCGCCACACCGCAGTACTTCAAGGAAAAGCGCGGAGCCGCCATGGGCATCGCCATCGCCGGCTCCTCCCTCGGAGGCGTCATCCTCCCTATAGCCGCCAACCGATTCCTCACCCGCACCAACCTAGGCTTCGGCTGGTCCATCCGCATCATCGGTTTCATCATCATGGGCCTCCTAATCCCCTCCTGCCTACTGATCAAGGCGCGCCTGCCACCCCGGAAGAGCAACTTCTTCCTCCCGTCCGCCTTCAAGGAACCCGTCTACACCCTCCTCGTCACGTGCATGTTCTTCCTCTTCCTGAGCATGTTCCCGCTCCTCTTCCTCATCCCCAGCTACGCCCTGTCCCAGGGCATGAGCACCTCCCTCGCCTTCTACACCCAGTCCATCCTCAACGCCGCCTCGTTCCCCGGCCGCGTCATCCCCGCCATCCTCTCCGACAAACTCGGGAAGCAGAACGTCCTCGCCGCCGCGGGCATCAGCAGCGGCATCCTGGCACTCTGCTGGCAGCGCGTGCACGGCAACGCGGGGATCCTCGTCTTCGCCGCGGTGTACGGGTTCTGCTCTGGGGCGATCATCTCGGGGTCGTCGGTGAGTCTGGCGTCAGTGCCTCGGGACCCGAAGAATATCGGCACGTATATGGGCATGGGGATGGGGGTGGCGTCTCTTGCGGCTTTGGTTGGGCCGCCCATCAGTGGTGCCTTGGTCAATCGGTATCATGGGTTCTCGCCGGTGGCTGATTTCTGTGGTGTTATTTGTTTGTTTGGCGCAGGGTTGGCGGTTGTGGTCAAGGTTGTGTCTGGGAATTCCCTGCTTTCGAAGTCGTAGGCAGTCTGCTTGCGTTTAGTGTATATTAGCCAATCTCCGCTCAATAGATTGGGATCCAGTCGAGTCGCTTCGTTTGAATAGAGGCTGGCGTTTCAGCTGTGTAAGAGTTACCTCAAGTAGAGGATATATTCAATTCCTGTCCTACCGATACAGCTTGGAAAACTCCCCGCCCTCCGGCGGCTGCAGCCAGTTCCTCTCATCATAGTCCCATCCATCCGCCCCCTCAATGACATGAAACGTATACGCAAACCGGCTGCGCGAGCTGGTATTCTTCTCACTCTTATGCAGCACATTCCCGTGAATCAGCACCAACGACCCAGCCTTGATATCCAGAATCTCCAAATCCTCATCTTTGACTTCGTAACCCTGATCCTGATCCTGGCCATCCGGCACCTCCGGCCCATCATTCACCACAAACTCCGTCCCCACAACCTTTCCTTCAGCAAACCTCCTCACAAATCGCCTCTTGATCCCCATCCGATGCGAACCCCTCCACATCCCCAGCGTCCCATTTACCGGATTCGCATCCTGCAGCGCAAACCACCACCCCACGGCGCTCGGCGGCCTCGTATACAGAAACTCCGAGTCGCGATGCGGCGGCACCGCGCCCCCGATCCCGGGCTGCTTGCAGATGACCATACTCTGCAGGACGCGCGGGTCCACGAAGCCCAGGTCGCGCGCGATGGCGGCATTGCGTGCGTTGAGCGAGACTTTCTCGAACGGTGGGGAGAGCGCGTGCAGGGCGTGGCCGATTTTGTTGATTGACTGCTGTTTGGGTTTGAGGAGGGTGGGTTTTCCTGTTGCTGGGTCTGGGGTTGGGGAGAAGGCGTCTGGTTCGAAGAAGAAGCGGATTTTGTCGCCTGATGTCAAGAAGTAGTCGTCGCCTACGTGGGGGTCGGTTTTGTTGGTGTCATTGTCGTCGCCGGTTGTGAACTTTGTGAGGGGGTGGGACTCTAGTGGGAAGTTGTCGAGGAGGGTGTTGGTTTCGGTTAGGAGGGAGGTGATTTCCTCTTGGGAGAGGAAGTCGGGGATGACGAGGTAGCCGTTTTCACGGAAGAAGGTGAGTTGAGAGGGTGTGAGGCCTTCCATGGTTAGATGTACAGATTGACGATGGGAAAGAGGAAGTAGGAGGGGAAGTGGAAGAAGTGGGATGATGCGGGGAAAATGATGTTCAAATAGCGCGCTTATCAGCATCGTTGGATATGCGGCACGCCTCAGTGATCAACTACGACCTGTTGACACTGGATAGAAAGATAGAAAGATAGAACATGAATCAATATCGTTGTTTACTTTGCAATTAATATCATATGTTCGAACACTCCCACAGAAACCCTCTAAACCCAGCGTCACTCTCAATATATTTCTCCATGCCCACATCGGCCGTGAAATAACACATTTTCTTTCCGGGCTGGAATCGAGTACAGCACACACAGTAGAATTGCCATGTTCTCTTAGAAGGTCGGCAAGGCCAGTTGTCGTAACTACGGCAGTTATACGACCTTCACCATCTGGCAATCCTCAGCCTCGTCCGTGTCTCCCTGATTGGCGGTATCTGCGGCCTCCTGTAGCGATGCCAACTGCTGGGTTGCCAACATGTTCGTGTCCGGGGCTCCGTCATCGCTGTCTGCGCCGTCCACCTGCTGGCCCTTGCCCTTTTGGTCAACCTCGGACACCGTGCGGGTCGCCCATGTGCTGTACGACGAGAGCACTATAGTTCTGGACGACTGCACGTCCCGATCGTCCAGCGACTCAAGGCGTGCCTTGAGTTCATCGAGCGTATCGACTGTGAGCGACTTCCGCATGTAGTTGGACGTGTGCACCGAGTTCCCGTGGAACAGCAGGATCTAAGACGCATCACCCAGTCCCGCCGTCAGCTCTGTCAGCCACGTGTCAATGAGGGCTGAAGGACAGGGGATGATGGCTGGTTTGTGTCTGTGCGTTCGGTCCTGGGCGGCACGAGTCGACGCATACCACAGCAGTGTTATTGTTGTGGTTGTCTTCCCGGCGCGTAGTGGCCCTCCCAGTCGCAACTCGTTGGAGGAAATAGCAACCAAAAAATATGCATAAGGCGTGACAGCTGGATAATCCACCTCGAGTAGCTCCGGCAAAAGCAGCCTGCAACCAGATAGTCCTCTGGCAAACAGCCAGAGCTTGTCATAAAGGTCATTGAGGAGCGGAGTGCCCAATTCGTCTTGGAGATGATTATAGCTCTAGAGGGCTATTGGCCGTTTCGTAAGTCAGAGGGAACGACCAACAGAGGTAATCTTGGTGGATCCCGAGACCTTGAGGGCCTGTGGATGAATTGTATAGGATTCATGGCTCCAGTGTCATCAAAGACAGACGGCCCTTGAATGATTTGTCCAACGACCTGTCGAGCGAGATACGAGCCTTGCTCAAGAGCAAAATAAACGACGAATAATGCCACACCCCTTGGATCCTATCTGTGAGTGTGAATAAGTAGCTCATAGCCCTCTTTGCTAACAGCTGCCTCTAGCCATACTGAGATATCAGCACGTTTGGTTCTTCCAAGACAATTTCCAAGGTCCCTCAGAAGCTTAGTAGCACATCTCTGAAGGGATCACTCTTGTGTTGTATAAATAAAAAAGTGTGTCTTTATCCTCCGTAGTGTTCGCCAAGGCAACAAGTTGAACCTGCCTGTCAGTGTGCAGTAACCATTATTGCAGGTCCCTAATGACGTCGCTGTACCCGTCAGAAGAGAAACTGAGCTCGAGTGTAGTAATGACATCTCAAAACGGTAAGGAGCCGTTCTGCGAATGAAGACTGTGCTCTCGTATGTGGACAAAAGTCCAAATTCGAGCTTACTCGACTGCATGTACTTGACCAGTTGCCCCGAGGAAGCTCCACCAAATGTCAGCGAAACCGCGGTCACCACCTCAATACTCTGCGCGTTCGCCGCAGCCATGGTGTTGCAAGCACTTTGATCCGGTTCAATCCAGTGAGGAGAAAGACAAGATGGGCATTATTGCGCCTGCTTCGAAGAGCATTCTGCTGGATTCTCGTTCCCCACTCGTATCATCGACTCTATGACCCGGTGAATTGGGACGTAGGACTGGTCTCCGCCAATCATCGGAGGAGGGTTATTGAGGATTGGGGATGTGACCCATTGAATAAAGAAGGACACTGAGATGCAGGGGTCCTAGAGTCGCGAATTTCTGCTTCGAAGAGAAAGGGGTCGCACATGCTTGCAGCGAGACCAGATTGCTCAGAATTCATTTGCGGGGTGAAGGTGTCCAAGGGCCTGGCTCTTTTAGGTATATGATAGATAACAAGCAAGCTGTCCCTGGCGCCCTCATACCACACAGCAAGGTCGACATTGCCATTCAGGTTCCGCCCGACACCGTCAACGTAGACCAGGAGATTGAGGCGGGTCTCCTGGTCTAGGAAGACAATATCCTGACCCTTCGAGGTCCTGGCCTCACCTCATACTCGACGGGAGATGTAGTTCTCAATATGAAGCAGACCTCTCTGAACCAGACGCGCTGCAACCGTCGTTTTGACATGATGACCCTCGTCGTCGGCGTTCCGGTAGTAGTCATCAGCGTCATACCAAACGGGAGATGGCAGAGGAGGTGCATCACGCGCCAGTCGAGGTGCCCCTGACTGTCATCTCCAGGGCCCTGAATATGTCGTGATATCTTTTGCAGCAGCAGCGATACGATAAGACGTAACGTTACGCCTGTGGTGAAACCGCCTTAGAAGTCGGCATCAACAAGATGAGGATGAATCCACCGGTGGATTTTCAGGTGCCTTACCAGAAGGTAGGGCGTTGCAGCCTTTAAAAGCCAGAGCCAGAGTGGTGGTTCTGGATATATCTTTCAGGTCATCAGATAAAGGTCGGAAGGGCATGACAAACAGAGCCTTTCAAATGGAAGTATCCCGGAGAACCGCATGTAGAAGTTTTGATTGAGCAAACAAAAGCGTCTCTAGGAGGGTGAGAGGGGGATTCATCTTGATGAGTCAACTTGAAAGAATTCTGGTTCATTCACGATCAAATCCTTGACTGGAGTGAATGTCCCTGCTGTATGTATGACCATGCCTATGCACCATTCACCATCCTCAGAATATACAAGACACTGATTCAATTACAAGAAGGGAGGAGGACCGGGCCTTAACTTGCATCCTTACCACTTATTCACTATGGTGCTCCAGCTGGTCTGGACCAGAGAGTGGCACGGCGACTGTCCTACCCTTGACTCTCCGTTAATAGATCATGTTAGCTAGGTATAGGGATATCATTTCATCTTGGTATGTACAATAGACGATGCGCATGCATAGGCCTGCCTGGGCCAACGTTCCCCGAACCCTCTCGGGGCTTCTTGGAATCAGTTTTTACAAATCGGCGCCGTCGTAGGAGGATCAATATGCATTTTCGGCAATGGCCCAGGCACACGCTCTACCTTGACCAGAACCGGAATGACAGCGCCTGTGGCGAGAGCAAACTTCCGGTGCCCCGTGACCTGCAAGATACTCGTAATGGCGCCCGAATGAGCCGTCAAAGAGATAAAGGTGTTCTTGTCGTGGGTGAAGATGTCCTGGAGTAAGTCGCGAAGGCGAGCGTCACGCGCGGTATCGGACTCCCGTAGTTTCGAATCATACAGGGGGTCTTCCTCTGCGAAGCCATCTTCAATGATGTAATCGGGGTACTCCGCTAGTATGGCCGTCTTCGATGACCGACTGTCGCAGGTGTGAAGGCCGATTGTTTCTCGGAGGAGCTGCTGATGTAAGATTTCATGGGTTATGGAAGGTGATACCGTCGACGTACCTCTTTGACGACAGGGCGGAATGGCTCCGTATGCGGCATTTTTAAGCCCCGGAAAGTGATACTGGCGGTGGCCAAGCATCGATTCAATGGACTCACGTAGTACGATTGAGGGAATGGAATCTTGTTCTCAATCTCCGTCTCCCAAGCCCGGTGCGCGGTTTCCGCCTGAGCTATGCCCACAGGAGTAAGACGGGCGTCCACCCATGTTCCGTTTTCGTCGCCGTCGAGAAGGGACCAATAGCACTAGAATAGTCAATCGAGTCCTACAGCAGCCCCAGGTAGATGATACCAGCGGAAATACTTACATCCCATGCTTCTGTCCCGTAGCGCGTCTCGGCGACATTGTGGTATCCCTCTCCATGTCGGCCAAGATAGAGCAGTCTGTAGCCTATCTCAGGGCCACTCTCCGCATTGAGCTTGTTGATCTGGTACTCAAAACGCTCCCATTGCGTTCTGCGGCCGTCTGGATCAAACTCTGCGTCCGAGTCATAGCTTCGAGATATTAGGCCAAAGTTTGATGCGACCTGATCGTCATCAGCTAGGTCCTTAGATGATGCTGACTCAATAGCGCTCACATAATCGAAAGTTTCCGGGTCAGTTGTCTGCTCGTCCTGCATAAAATACCCGGTCACAGTGCTTAGTCTCAGATGCGACTCAGCCGTAATTGATTCGGCCATCATCATCAAGCCAGCTACAATAACCGTGATCACGAGCAGTAATGGTCTGGAGGGTGTTAGTGGGGAAAAGGCGTCAAGATGTGAGCACGCACATGATGAAAGATATTCGAAAGAACCGGTGCAAGCCAAGTCCCGGAGGAGGTTTCGGACGCGGCCTTGCACTTTCATGTAGAAGCTGATATTCCAACTCATTGCCCTGCCACGGTGGGCGAGCTCTGGAGGAACGCAGGGGGACCATTTCCTGCCCGTGCGCTTCATTGGCCGCGGGCTCTGCTGCGTGTGGGGCAATCAATCGCCAGCCAGACTGGACCAGGTCAGATATATTCATTCGTTCATCACCTCAGATCGAGTTTGTGAGAAGGATGGAAAATAAGTAATTGCCCAGTGAAGGTGGTTGACAATGATCAATTGGACCCTTGGAAAGGACGCATACACGTGTCGACGTTCGGGTGAGATAGAAGACGTCACAAGGCAGTTCTAGAGGTATCCAACAGATATCCGACTTAGTAACAATAGGGCAAACCGATGCGTCCAGTAATGTATATTTCAGTAATGTACAAGGTGAGCCCAATTTCGGCTCAATTCTTTAGATGACAAACGGTGTTGGCAAGCCTTGACCTCGCATCACCAAGAGTAAATAGATGTGGGAGAGGAAACGCTGAAACATCCGCTCGACGGAGAGTGCTTTCAGAAATCTAGGAAAATACAAGGAAACGAACAACGCCGATAACAACCCATCAAACCACCTGGTCATGGCTATAACAACAAAGCGAACGGGTCGATCACCAGCTATAGTACTGGTTCTGAGCGGTGATCGTCCGGTCCGGAAGCTGGGTCCAGAGTTGGGCTTTCCGCTTGCGCAGTGCCTCGGACTCACGGTCCTGCCACTCTCTGATCCGGGTATTCTCTTCCTTGAGCAAGACCGTCAGGGAAGTGTAAGGGGGCCGCAGCCGATTAATCACGCCTCGAGCGCGATGGTCGTAGTCGACTCCGTATGGACCCCGGTTGACCCAAGCCTGGGCAATGTAGATTGATGAAGGATTGGTGATCTTCTTCCGCTCACCAGTTTTGAGAGTGATGGTGATGGGTTTCTGTTCTGTGGCGTCGCCCAGGCCCATACCTGACCGAACAATGGCAACGTTCTTCGCGTGCTCGAGGTGTTCAAGAACGTCCTTGGCGGCCTTCTTCTTACTGAATCGCATCTGTAACATAGCTTCGTCGATATTCTTTCCCGCGATTTGACGCGCAAGGGGTCCCAGCTTCTTGATAGACGTCTTGAACCAATGGGACTTGGACAGTGACTCGCGCTCCGTCCGCATAATCTGCTCCGTCTTCGATAGACGGCCCCGATGCCGTATTTCCCGAACAATCATCTTGCGCTCCCAGCGCATCCTCGCCTTCGGACGAGGATCGAGCACGGTCGCCATGTTGACACGGTTTCGGTGTTCCACCTCCAAGTTGGCTTCCTCCTCGCCTTCGGCCGCTTCGGGGGCTTGCTTGCGTGCTGCTGGTGTCCGACCGGATGCAATAAGCTTCGGCGTTGCTTCGTCTTCGGCGAAAATTGAGTCTGCACTCAATGAACCCTCACGCTTGGGAGGGGCCGTTGATCTGCGGGTGATTTTCGGCTTTGCCGTCTCAGACCGGCCGCCGAAGAAGAAATTTTTGATGGAGGACAAGGCAGACGGTTTGGATTGCTCCTCCGGTTTGTCGTTAGGCCCGTTGCTGCCATCATCCTGGGCACGGCGAGGGAAAGAATACGTCAGGGTGCGTCGAGGGACAAAAGTAACGCCTGTCCGGGCTAAACATATGGTCCAGGGTCAGAAGATTATTACAGGTGAGGGACAAACCAATTGGGTAGATCATGACTTACCTGAGCGGATCAGTTGCCCGTAGGGATATACGACACCCATTGTGGCCATGACAAGCGAGCGTTAACAACCCCCGGCGCTGGTCGAATCTGGATATTCGGAGACAGGAAGGGAAAATTGCGTCGGAGAATGGAGAGCACATGATCCGCGCTTCTTGGCTGCGGAGTAGGTTGACTTGGTCTACCGTACACTGTGGCTAGGAATTAAGCCACACTTCCCTTACTCTGAGGCTTGACCGACGGCAGGAACCTTTAGCTCTGTCCTAACTCCATAACCCCTTGCAAGTTAGGCAACTTCTTGCGACTTGCTGCCAGCTAGTCTAATCCAGCCTAGCAGCCTACCCAGTTATGTATCTAAGCGCTTTGGTAGCAGCCTCTTCATGCAAAATGACCTCATCGTCCGACCTGTTCTTCTGCTGTCGTTTAAAGCGGCAGTCCTTAATTGTCTGTGAGAGGCTTTTCAACAGGTGCAAAATGCTGTGATAGGTATTTGCTTGATGTATTATCTACATGACAGCCAGTGTTCTCAGCATTGAATACCTACACCTGAGTCGTTACGGCTTCATCTCATATGCTCAACCATGGTCCGATTGTTTCAAACTCTTAGAATGGGATGTGGATGACCGGATTCGAACCAAAAAAGGCCAACTCAGACATCCACATCCACCAGTCTTGACTTTGACTAATAAATTCGCCAGAAGCCCGAGACAGTCACCGCACTAAGGAGTTCATAACAGGGAAGGGGATGCCGCCGCCTCGGTGCACAGAGCAATGCAAGTGCCAAGTGGCTTGGGAAGAGGTCACTGGTGACTGTTAAGCATGGGCACGTGATGCTGCTCAAGCTTCGATCGTAAAACAGCATCGGATCCAGCTCTCTTTGGTAGGCTTCATTGTCGACATGAAATCGATGCAGGACATAGGACAGTAATACACGCAAACCTTGTAGATAGTGTTCTATAGATCTTGATCACTATGTCAAGGCAGGTGTCGTACCCCTTCGATCGAAATGGCCTGAGCACCAAATCATGGCTCAAAAATCCATCGGTTACACGATCCGCACGATCGAAAGGAGTCGAGAACCTGTCGTAGTAATCAGCGTGGAAAACTCCTGCATAGTACGGGAATGGGATTCTATGTAGTTCAAAGTTTAGGTCGACGATGCTAAAGCCTTAAGAGTTAAGATTGTTCAAGCGTTCATTCCTGAGCAAGGTGGCTGATCACTACGCTTGTTGTCGCATAGATAGGGATGTTACTCGTTGGTACCTCAGGTATCTATCTATCCCATGCTGAGAGCTCCGTCTTTTCTCCTACTTCCATCACACTCTCATCTTCAGAACTGTGGACGAGCTTCATCCAACTGTCTGTGTCTTCTTTCTGCTGCAACTGCACTTTTCTCGACCTCTTTCGGGTCTCCTGTCCTTTTGTAGGTTCCTATTTCCCCATATTTCCCGTCATCGTGACCGCCACGCTTACCCGCTTTTTAGCTCTCGAACTGGATAGCTTGGTCCCCCTCCTCTCTCTCTTTCGCTGTTTCGGCTTTCTCGCTCTCCCCGGTCATCCCATTTTTCGTCCGATAAATCCTTGTCGTCTCTGTCTTCAAGCATCAATCCCATACATCCAATAATCCGCTACTCAGAGGGGAAACAAAGAGGAAAAAACGAATAAAGGCGATTTTACTCACGTGGAGGGAAGCATCCTCGGTCTTAACCTCTTCAGTTGCGCAGTTCTTTCTTCCCGGGTTGGAACTTTTCCGCACCACTTGAAAGGACCGACAAAAGTCCTGCTTCGTCAGTCGCGATCGAGGCTCTGGCCAAAGCAGGAATGGACTCGTTGATGAGGCTATCATCAGTTGTCCTCTAATTTCGAATCCATTTCCGTTCCTTTCTCCCTCTTTTTCTTGGGATTTCGGTCCGCGCCAGCGCGTTAGCTGGCGATTCGTTTCTACCTTCACCTCCCTTCTCCATCATCAAAACTTTTGGTAATAAAACTCCACAATGGATATAAACTCACTTCTTTCGCCAGACTCGAATCCGCAATCTGGGCGTTCAAACCCTGGAAACGGATCGATGTCTGCCAACAATGCTTCTGCCGCGACCTCACGTCCACCGAATAAGCCGCTACGGAAAGGTCGCACGACTTCCGCACGGCCGGCCATGACTTCGTCTCCTCTTGCGCATCACGTCTATGCCCCGTCGCAATTAAAGGACCCTTCGCCGCCGGCGACGAGTAGTCCAAACGCTGGTCCGAACATGGGGGGAGGAAATGGCACACCTCCGTCTGCTGATCTGCCTCCATCCCGACAGCCATCCACAGGCATGGACACCCTTGCAGATTTGGCGTCAATGCAACATCATCAGCCTCAGCGTTCCAATACGTCCATTTTGCGGGGTACTGAGTCCTATGAAAGCCAACTGTCGCCATCCACTATGTACCCTCATGTCAACCCGATTTCTCATAACACGCCTACTCCCAGAACTTCGTTTGACCTCGCAATGTCCGAGGGTCCGAGGGAAGGCACTGCTCGGAGGAATTACACTGACACTTCTTTGCGGCCTGACGCTCAAAGGATGGCAACCGAGCTCTTCGCCCAGATCCAAGACAATCCGCATATTTACGAGGCGCACGTGAATTTCATCCGCCTGCTCCACGAGGGCTTTGTGAACCATGTCTATCCGCCTAATAATCCAGATATCCACGGCGACCCACGAAAGTACGATCTTCTTAGGGATATGCGCACTGCACGGGAGGAGATGGACAAGCTCTTCGCCATGGGTGAGGATCTCTGGGCTGAGTGGATTCAGGACGAGAGCATGTTGGCGCAATCAGTTGACGAACGCATCGCGGTGATGGAACTCTGTCAGCGATCAATTGAGGAGGAGTACGGTAGCACCAAGCTATGGACCATTTACGGTGAATGGGTACTATACCTCTACAACTCCGCACACGGGGATGCCGGTACGAACAATTGGACTGAGGAGGACAAGCTGGTCGGTCGTGAGGTCTTTACCTGGCAATCAGTTTTGGATGTGTGGCAGCGAGGTGCCGAGGCAACCCGATGGCGGATTCACGATAGCCATCTTGTCTGGGATCGATTCCTGGATCTGCAAGTCCAAGACCTTTCTCGTCGCCCGTCGCAAGAACGTGCCAGTCAAGTCAAGGCCTGGTTCGATGTCCGCTTGCAAACCCCGCATGCTACCTGGGACCAGACCTTCCAGGCCTTTTCGACATTCGTGTCGACATACTACAACGCCAACTACGAGGAAATCATGGCCGACACGGCGGGTCGACTTGCTACTCCACTCAAGGACAAGTACAACGCGCGGGAGCATTTGGAGATCAAGTTGCGCAACGCGGTGGATGCTGGGGAATTTGGCCTGGAGTACGAGGCCTACTCGGAGTACATTGAATGGGAAGTGGCCCGACACCGGCGGAAACGCCAGTCGAATTTCGAACTTGTGAACGCCATTTACCAGCGTGCAGTCTTACGTTTCCCGACCGATGCCAACCTCTGGGAGGACTACGTCATGTTCCTCATCGACCAGAACACGCACGGCAACGCGAATGCGACCACAATATCGACGCTCGACAGAGCCACCAGGCATTGCCCATGCTCCGGTAGCCTTTGGTCACAGTACCTCCTTAGCTCCGAGCGGGAAGGACAGTCTTTCCAGAAGATCGCTGACATCAAACACAAAGCCACAAGTACTGGCTTGCTGGACGCCGGTGGTATGGAGGAGGTACTGAAAGTCCATACCGCCTGGTGCAGCTACCTTCGTCGGCGCGCCTTTCTCTCCGATGCGACCGATGAGGACCTGGATGTTGCCGAGGTTGGCATCCGATCCGCCATCGAAAGTGTTCAAGAACTCGGTGAGAAGAAGTACGGTCGCTCATATCAGGGTGATCCACTGTTCCGTCTCGAACGCATCTATATCCGTTACCTCAGCGAAAGCGGCAGTTGGGACAGTGCACGCGAAACCTTCAAGGGGTTGGTTGGTCGCCGTGGCAATAGTTACGAGTTCTGGCTGACCTACTATCATTGGGAGCTGATCTCGTGGAGTAAATTTGTGCAGGGGGAAGCGACGGTGGATGCCGCTCGGCGGACGCCCAACCCCAGCTTTGCAACGGCGGTATTGAAGCAGGCCATCAAGAGGACCGACCTGGATTGGCCGGAGAAGATCATGCAGGTGTACGTCGCGCACTGTGAAGATTACGAGGACTCGGACGAACTCCAGCAGGCTGTCCTGGAGACTAGGAAGGCCATGAAGGCTGTCAACGCACGGCGAGAAAAGGAGGCTAGAGAGGCGACGGCACTGCAGCACCAGCAGCAGGCCGCTACCGAGCTTTCATCCCAAGCAGAGAAGCGTAAGCGCGGAGACGACGGTGGAGTCAATGGCTTTCCCAGCAGTAAAAAGGCCCGCGCCGAGGAGCCAGCACCAGCAATAGCACCCGCGCCCGGTGCGCACCCACTGGGGCAGCTACCTGAGCCAGTCGCACTCCGGCGCGACCGCGAGAATGCTACAGTAGTTGTCAAGAATTTGCCTCACCATATTACGGAACACCGAGTGCGGCAGTTCTTCCGTCATGTAAGTCTTCCCTGGTTCGGTCTTTACTTCTTCATCTGACTTCTATAGTGCGGAAAAATCAATGGCTTGAAGATGCTGCCAGGCGACGATGGCAACTCCGAGACCGCCATCATTGAGTTCGAAACAAGAGAGGAAGCGCTCGTGGCTCAGACCCGTGATCAGAAGTTGCTTGATGACAACGCCATTGAGGTTCATCTTGGCTCCGGATCCACCTTGTTCGTTACGAACTTTCCATCGATTGCCGATGAAAGTTATATCCGAAACCTGTTCGGCGACTATGGCGAGATCCTTGATATACGCTTCCCATCCCTAAAATACAACACTCATCGACGATTTTGCTACGTGCAGTTTAAAAACTCTGGGGATGCGCATAACGCGACCAAGCTGAATGGCACCCAGGTTGGAGATCTCAATTTGGTGGTCAAGATTTCGGATCCTACACGTAGAGAGGACCGCCACGGACCTGTTTACGAAGGGCGGGAGATCCACATTTCCAACATTGACTGGAAAGCCAACGAGGACGACCTTAGAGAAGTGTTCAAAAAGTACGGCACTATCGAGACGGTGCGGATTCCGAGAAAGGTCGACGGTGGCAGTAAGGGGTTTGGTTATATTGTCTTCTCTACCAAAGAGGAGGCAGAAGCCGCCCTTGCTATGCATGAACAAGAATTCCGCTCGCGCCCGCTACAGGTCCGAATTTCGACCCCACAAGGTGCTAAACGAACCGCAACCACTATTGTGAACCGCGTGCAATCTCCTGCAGCCGAGAATGGGACCAAAGCGCCGTCAGTCGAGCCTGAAGGCGCAGCCAAAGAACGCTCGGCGCGGACGCTGGGACTCATGAACGTTCCTGACACGGTCAATGATGCCCGGATCCGTGCACTGGCTGAACCGTATGGACCACTCATCAAAATTGTCCTGCGCCCTGATCATCAAGGGGCTATTGTCGAGTTTGCGGATGTCAACCATGCCGGCAAGGCTTCGCTCGGACTTGAAGGACAGGAAATCGCCCCGGGTCGAAAATTGCATGTAGGCACGGTTTCAGAACTGCTGAGGCAGTCGGCGGAGAAGAAGTCTGGCCCCGGTCCGGCGACAAAGTCCAAGGAGAAGGCCACATTCCTCCAGCCAACGGGACCGATCAAGCGTCCTGTGCAGCCTGGTCAGCGGGGTGGCCGAAGAGGTGGATTGGGGGTGAAGCGGGTCAACATTTCTTCGACAGTCTCGCAGGGGGGAAGCACAAAAGCCGAAGAAGGCACCAAAAGCGCGACGACGACGACAACGAATGTGACGACCGAAAGCAGAGCTGACGGTGAGAAGACGAGGAAGAGCAATGATGATTTCCGTGCTATGATCCAGCGGAATCGAGGCGAGTAAGACTTAAAAATGTGTGGGGCGCTTCGGATTGATGACCGGGTTGGCGTTTTTCCCTTTCTCCTTGATGTCCCTCGGGGAGTTTCCTCAGCTGTCATGATGCCATTCTATCCCGCCTGATGGGAAGGCCAACGATGCTCTTCGGCGTGTGTAGATTATATTACACTTCTTTCTTTCCCGTTCTCCCTGTGCTTTGAGTTGACATGTTTTCCATCTAATGATTCTTCTTCTTGTACTTGACGATCGACCGGGGAGATACCCCGGGCATATACAGGCTGGATGATGGCTGGTGATAATACTGCGTCTGTTATTCTATGACTGAGTGGCAGGGATATCATATGATCAATTGAAAGACATCTATCTCTGCAGCACTTTACTCCTAGAACACACTGTGATACTGACTACATGAGCCTAAGAAGCTGTCTATACTTTGCAACAATACAGCGAAAGGACAGTCAGCATTGTCTGCTCCTAACATCGTAGACTATTCTATGTGCAAATGCGACCCCGCAATGACCGACGCTTTGACCGACCGATAAGCCTGTTTAGACGGCCGATTTCCGTATTCCTCATTATCCTGCGACAGACCGCAAGAATATCCCTGAGGTAGAAAGTGAGATGATTGGATGGGAATGGGGATCAGCAGGTCATTTGACAGAGGAATTGACCAGCAAGAGTGCATGACAAGACCTCGAGCTTGTAAAGGTGGCATATCTCAATAATCAGTGTGTAGGTAGGGACTCTGTACATATCTGGCTCATGTTGCGGTGATTTTGTAGATGGTGGGGGATGGTTGTACTTGTAAGAGGTTGAAGGTGTGTACTGTGTAGTGTGTGCCTTACCTATGATCGTTGCCTTGATATCCTCCTCCCAGCCTCATCCATTCATTGGCTTCCTCAACTTCCACCGTTTCGCTTCCACTTTCTTCCATTATTGTATGACTGCAAACCAGCCTGTCTTTTCATTATTATTGTTAGCGTTATTTCCTAGATAATCCTCTGGACTTCCCGAATTGAATTGTCGATATCAGATCCGGATTCTCCACCTCCGCTCACCTCATTCTGTCCTCATCGCCCTGTTTCACCACTTAACCCGTGTTTCGACGTCCGACTTCGACACTCAGCCCTTTTCCTCAGTCAATACCATAAACCATTCCCATCGCACCGACCTACTCTGCTTTACACCATATTCACTGAGTAACAACCCTCGCTGCTGGTCAGTGAGCGTTGACCGTCCCTCCGACCAAAACAGCAGTGTCGTCATTGCCCGCTGCCTAGTACTGCCGCTACCGCATACGCAGGATGGATTTCCATCTCGTCCCTCGAGGAACAGACAGGAACTACACAGGTTTCTTGACAAAAACCATCGTCTATGCCGGCACCTTACTTTTATTTCTTGCTGGTATGGATTGGTCTCGTACATTCGCTGGCGACTGTCGGAGGCTCGGAGCTGACATACACAGCATTCGGCCTAACAATCTCATCAATCGTCGTCCCGAAATGGGTCAGCTATCATAGCGAAAAGGTGCGCATTTGCATGTATTGCGGGTTCAAAGACACTGAGCTGACTAGGCTAGTTCCACTACTCCTACGGCCTCCACCGTCGCTGCTCCTCCCTCACCAACGTCTGCGAGAGTTTCCCCCAGCGCGAAGACTGCCATGGCGAAGACCGGTACTTTTGCTCCATGTGGCGGACCGTCGGCTTCCTCATGTCGTTTGCGGTTGTGCTGGAGGGGATGAGCGTCGTTGCGTATCTGATTGTGCTGTCGGGCGGGAAACGGCTGCGCGAGTCGGGGTGGAAGGTGCTGAGTTTGTTGATTATCTTGTCGGCGATTGTGCAGGCCGCGAGTATGTCGATTGTGGTAAGTTGTCCCTGCGTCATTCTACTTTGGCTCTGCTGACAAGGCAGGCATACTTGTTTGACAATGAGGACCGCTTCTTTGTCGGTTGGCGGCTGGGTGAGTCCTGGATTTATTGCACCGTCAGCTGGTGTGTGAGTCTTTTCTGTGCCGTGGTCATGATGCTGGCGGCGAATAGTCTGCCGTCCGAGGGGGGATATGAATTGATTCCGGATCATTCTTGACGTGGCTGTGAAGGGTGGATTTTGTCGATTTGCGGTACTCATCTACAGCGCAGGCTCGGCAATTATCATTTGCTTTTATTTATGTCGGCTAATTCGGTTTGATTTGCGGCGTTGTGTATGTACAGCTACCGGTTACGATAATGCTAATGAAACCGTCAATTCACAAGTATGCCAGACTACCTGGGTGACGTTCATCTTTGTACCCTCCGCACCGCTCCCTTCCTACTCACCCTCGACATCTTCCTCGTGCCCTCCTTATCCTCGTTAGCCTGCTCCAAAACCCACTCCCGAAACGTCGGCAGAATCTCAATATCCGGAAACAACACCTGCTCTTTCTTCCCTTTGGTCTTTTGCCCCTGGGTCTGGCAACGCTGGTGCTGCTCCGTCAGATCCTCCCGGATCCGCTTAACGATATCCCGGATCTCATCGAATGACTTCCCAGGTCCGGTCTCGGCGCGTAACCACTCCGGGACGGGACAGGTCTTGATGCGTGGGCGGCGCCGTCTCCGTTTTCCAGCACCGTCGCCATCGTCAGATGATGCCTCCTCCCCATCTGCATACTCATCTTCATCATCATCCCTTGAAGCACACGCAGAAGCAGAAGCAGAGGTAGAAGTAGAAGTAGAAGTCCCTCGTCTCATCCCCTTCCTCACCCCCACCCCCTCCTTACCCTTACCCTCCCGCTTAACTTGCTCCTGAGGAGAGGCAGAAAGCCGTTCCTTCTCCCTCCTCCGGAGAACAACCTCAAAAGACTGAACCCCACCCCAACTCTCCATACGCTCAAGACTATCCATCAGCAAATCACACTGCGTAAACGGCCACGCGCGCGCGCGGTACCGCGCCCGCTGGTAGTGTTTGCGGCAGTAGTGAACCCAGACATGACTAGGGAAGAGCTTTGTGGAGGTTTTGTTGCGGCCGAAGATGTGGGAGATTACCTTCCTGACCCCTCCGGAGGAGCCGCCGGAGGCGCTGGTGTTGGTATTGCCTGGGGTGGAGGGGGTGGAGGTTGTGCAGGGGTGGGTGAATTCGCAGAGGGGTTCTTGTTCGTGGGGTTGGGTTTCTTTCTCTGGTCTTGTGGGTGTAGTGGTAGGACGAGGGGGTGGTTTGGATGGTTTGGGTTTTGGTTTTGGTTTGGGGGCCATGGTTAGTCCTGTGGTGGTTTGGATAGGAAGAGGAGCGAATACAGGACTACAGGGTGGATGTTATATAGGTCTATTCCATTGTTGTTGTAGACGTTGTTGTAGCATTGTAGATGAGATGTCTCAGTATAGGTGGATGAAGAATAAAGAAAAAGAATTGTTGACTGATGTATTCACTAACTACAGAACCGAACCTGAATAGATGCATATGCCTACATTTAATCAACCAAACCAACGCCATTCTCGTTGCAATTTTGTCCATATGCTTTCATATTTCATAAGTGATTCAATCACATAGCGTAGCCGGTGGTTACCGTTTTGGGGACGTATCTTCGCGGCGCTCGAACGACACTACCCACAGACCCTAGGTCAATGCTGTTCAGCTCCCGACTCAGTGCATCCATGCCGCTGTGGCCGCCCATTACAGGGTAGCTTGGCGCTGGAGGTGCAATAGGTACTTTGGCCGGGATCGGCGGTCCGGCGTTGACGGCGTATAGGCTAGAAACAGAGTGCGTGGAGCGCGTGGAGCGCATACTCGGCGCTGGCGAGACCGACTTGCGGTGTGA